>JBBPDE010000134.1:18551256-18568510 GCA_037974605.1 Nannopetersius ansorgii
CGTTTAATTTTCAAATTAATCGCGCGATCAATTTATTTTAAAGCATTATAGAAAATAAATTAACGCAAATAGTTAACACAATATTTTTACCAGCCCTAATTAAAATGTTCTTGCTGCCTTTGATTTCAGATAATATACTAAACTGGGGACACTCCAATGTGTACCTGTGTATATATTCGCAGAGGTCATACATATAAATGTGCATATATACATTTATACATGTGTATACACATATTAATATAGGTGTGTATATATATATATATATGTGTGTGTGGGCTTTTTTATTCTACCGTTGTGTTAGCTTTTATTGTATTTTTTAATTTGCTTTTTTACTGTTTACTTTCTGTCATAACTTTCCCACTTTGGACTAATAAAGATTTATCTAATCTTATATACAATTATTTTTCTGAAAACATTCATCTTCTTTCATTTACAGTTCACTGTAAGATCCAATCAAGATCGTCCCAAATCAGCGTCCAGTGATGTTAATGGTACCCAGTCAAAAAAATCAGAAGAGGAAGCACAGTTTCAGTGTTTCTCTCTACATCTTCACTCCTTTACTCCTGGCCAAGAAGCCTGGCAGATGACTCCTGCAGAAAAATGGGCCTGGGTCCAGTCTCATAAACTGAGGGGCAGCCAGCGGTTTGGGAAGGGGGACATCTGGGGGGCAGCACAGTCCTACTGTTGTGCTGTAAAGCTGGTCATCACTCTAAAGGGACACACCTTGGAAAATAAAGACGCAGAAGGAGTGGAGGACCGAGATAAGGAAAATGATTCAACAAAACAAGATGATAAAGGAGAGGCTAAAGGCACGCAAAGCTTTCACATTCCAAATGAGGAAGAGTACAGAACTATGAAAGCAGAGCTCCACTCCAATCTGTCCCTGTGCCAGCTCAGGCTGGGCCAGCCAGCCAAGGCCAGAGCCAGCAGCACCAAAGCCACTGTAATGGACCCAAAGAGTGTAAAGGCCTGGTTCCGGCTTGGCCAAGCCTCCATGCAGCTGGGAGACTTTAGGGAAGCTCGTCAAGCCTTTAGCAAAGTTCTGGAGCTGCAGCCAGATTCTGCCTCAGCCCGCACTGCCTTGAAGCAAGTGAACGCAAAAGCTAAAGAACTCGACACTAAGCTTGGTCAAAGGCTAAGCAAAATGTTCAGCTAACAACAGTATGCACGCTTTAATAATTATGAATTAGGAAGTGTGCCTAAAGTGGTATATAAATACGATTTTTTACAGCATATATACATTATTGTGTTAGAACACTGTACATGTGGGGAAATGTGAAAAATACTCAAAGGTTACATTACTGATGCTATAAAGTCTATAAAGAAATGTGTACTGCTGTAATAAAGCTCTGTTGGATTGTTGGTTGTGAACGGTGAATGCTGCACAATTATATTTACACATATGCTTTGGTGTCTATGGGCCAATTAAATGCTAAAAAACACAGAATATTTAAGTGAAAATTTGTCATACGTGAACACACCACAGCATGAACAGCACGAAATACTTTCTCTGCATTTAACCCATTCACCAAGTGAAGCAGGGGGCAGCTACGAACACAGCGCCCGGGGAGCAGTGTGTGGGACGGTACCTTGCTTAGGGCAGCGTTTCTCAAACTATGGGCCGCGGACCGGTGCCGGTCCGTGAGAGAGTTCCTGCCGGCCCGCGGAGCCTCGCTTCTGCACCAATCAAAATTCAGTCAGATCAGGTCTGATGTCAGCGATGTTGTCACTGCGTTCCCCGCCCCGCCCCCTCGACCTCACGGCCCGCCCCGCCCCGCCCCTTGTTTCAGCATTCTAGAATTCTAGCCTGACCATTGCATCAACAGGGACTTTAACAACATTGCATTCAAACACCTGAGCCTTCAAATACATGAACTTTGGAATGGAGTTTGTCTACCCTTTGCAGCTATAACATCTTCCAATCTTCTTGGAAGGCTTTCTACAAGATTTCTTTGGAAATCTGTACCCATTCATTTAGTAGAGCATTTATGATGTCTGCCAGTGAAGGCCTATGGGGCATAGCCCAAACCCTAAAGCGTCCCAATACTTTTGTGAACATAGTGTATAACAAATTGGAAGAAAGCCTGCCAGCTGCCATATTGCCGTTTTAATGCTTGTTGTATTTTCACACGTTAGATTATTCTATTTGTATACAACGGAATTGGAAACTATTGTAAATGCAGACTGTTGGGAATTGGACAAACAACAGAACTACCTTTACACAGTAAATTGTAAAAAGTGCAAAATGCCGAAACCCGGGATCGAACCAGGGACCTTTAGATCTTCAGTCTAACGCTCTCCCAACTGAGCTATTTCGGCGGTATTAACTTGGTAGTAGGCCACGCCTCTAGACTCTAGTCACAGTCTCTAGTTTCAGCTGGACTTGCTGGTTTTCTGCTGCAGTGTAAATATAATTATTATTTGAATTATAAACGAGATACATTCATCTGCCGCGCAGCGACAGTTCATAAGGAGACGGAAGATCACCACAGAAAGCATTTCTTTATGACAGAACATTTTTAACTAAAGGATAACAACATTTCTGCATAATTCAGAAATGCTGGAGGTGTGGTCACAATGCACACGATATAGACGTGTTTCTGTGCAAAACGACCAGTAAAACTACATATAAGTATTTTACCTGAATGTACATATGAGTAAGTTCAGGTCCTTCGTGTACTCCTCCGCCAAGAATGTGCTTTAAAACTCGTTTAAGGCCCAAACCGTGTCTCAGCACCACCATAAAACAACGCAATTCAGCATGACATAAAGGATATTTTCAAGGAATGTGCTCGTAAACGTTTGGAGGTCTTGTTTCTCCAGAACAGATTTCACAACCCGACGAGTCAATGGACATTCATGGGGAAAAGCCTTTACTATAGGGGTCTTGAGGTTTGCCTCTCAGAATTTGAAACATCGCCACAAAACATGTCTTCATTTTACAATATATGGACAAAAGTATTGGGACGACTGATTATTACACTAACAGGGACTTTAATGACATTGCATTCAAATAACAGCTTCCACTCTTCTTGGAAGTCTTTCCACAAGAATGTGGAGTGTTTCTGACTGTGGGAATTTGTGCCCATTCATTCTGTAGAGCATTTATGAGGTCATTCTGGTATGTATTTGTTTAGGCTATATGTATTACACAATTAATATAATGCACATTTATTTAGGGAGTCAAAACATTTGTTCACAACAAGTCACTGTGAATGGCTGCAATAACATTTTAAAGACACATTAATCCAATTTTGAAAAATAAGTGTAATTTTCCTTCAACAAACACAAGAATATAATGTGTCAGACTCTCAAAAGTTTATATATTCTGTTGGTGTGATCTTTGTACACTCACCAGAGCCCACACTCTATAGGCAAGGCCAAACATGTGCAGAAAGACATTTAATTATTGATTTTGGTCTCCTGTCAATAAAAGGTGCTAATAGAGGCATGCACCAGTTTGAAGTCTTTATCAGAGGCTTTTTCAATTCAGTAATTTTGTGGTGTTTCCTCTGACAGCCGTATCATCACAGGCCCTCAAATAATGGAGTCCTCTTCTGCATCATATTTGTCCTTTATTAACTTAAATACAGTTGATTCATGAAGTAAACAGCCAGATAAAAGTGAGGTAAGTTTATTCACTGAAAATACAAAATGTTTAAGCACTTTATCCAGAATTCCACCTATAACGGTGCACAATCCATCCTTTTCCTTCACAACTATCTGGACTTAAGTTTGTGAGCGGTTTTGTCTGACAGGGTTTGAGTGGCAGACAGCTGACACCATGAGTCCACAATAAGGATGAGAGGTATGACAATCCACAGGAAATTCATGAAGACAAAATAGAACCAGAAATAGATGGGATGGCCAAACTCGCTGTGGATGTATCCATCTCTGTGTTCGGTGTAGAAGTAGAGCACTGCTCCATACAGCTGAGCTGTGGAGAAAACAGACGAAGATCAGGGGCTGAGGCACAGAATTATACCCACAGTTATGAATATGTTTTGAATTACAATTTTAATCATCTTGTACAACTTGGACATTCTATACAATTGTGTAATCAAAACTATTTTGACTGATAACAATTATTCAAGTCCACCACTTTTCCTCAGTCTTTAATTTTGTGTCATAATTATCAGTAGAATCAAACTGTGAATAGGACTGTGTTTCAATCAGTCGGGTTGACACGAAAAATGTTGGTTTATTTTTTCTCAAGCAGTGTCTGTCATCAGCTAAGAAGCAAGGTAGCTAATCAAGTAATTATATCACATAATAGTTAATACTTTAACAGCTCCATATAATGAACAAAAAAGACAGTTAAATTGCTAATTAAACTTCAGATAAACTTTCATAATAGGGACAGGCCTAGTTGCTCCATATTCTATGTTGGCTGGACAGGGCAAAACGTAGCTTGAGTTGACCTTAATGGCACTTGTTGCAGACTTTGAGACTTGTTTGACCTTATTATCTTAAGAATTACGCCTTGCCCAACCAACTGTAATACTGATCTAGTCCTTTGGAGTGTTATGCTGGCTGGAACATAACATGGACAAAAAAGGTAAACGGTCACTATCTGTGAAAATAAAACAACACTCCTTTTACGCTGGGAACAACCTTGTGGGTTCTTTGTCTCCATAGTGGTTTTATCCAAATTTCATTTAGACAAAGGTTTATCTGCTACCAGCCCTGAGAGGCCAGTGCCCTGGACAGTGTCAGCCGGTCTCTGCTCTTGCACACATGATCCAGTTCATCAGCTACTACTAACACTCTTCGTGAGTTTGTGTGTGCTAGATCAAGGAATAGGTGAAACAGTGCTGGGTGTGGAATGAAGTTCAATTCAATTGGCTTACACCAAGGTTAACTTTGTCTTTGCTAAACTGACCATTTGCAAAATTATGAAAAATCCATCAAGCAAAGAGATGCTGCTAACAGGTCTCCCCTCAACAAGCCAGCAGTGACCAGAGAATGTTTTATAACAATTCATTTCTGAGACTGAGAATGCATCTTTGTAGAAGAGCACACTACAGGTCAGCGTCACAACAACTAACATACAACAAGGTGAGCTAAACTTTATCTGGATTAATCAGTCAGGTTGAACAGGACTGTGCTCATATTTGCAACTGTTTGTAAAGATCCATATTAATGCACTAGTTATCATGCCTTTCTTTATATTGTTTTAAAGTTTGCCGAAACCCCTTCTGTAACAGAGGACATGCATTTATTAGCAATTAACATTCATTTGTGTCTGAGCAACAGGTTGGAGTCTGAGGGGCCTGACTGACCGCCTACTTCACCTATATTGATGCACCTGCCCTGACCTCAGCTGATTGCTGCAAACAGGTTACTTGAGTGTTACGTTTACAGCATTTAGCAGAGTGTCTAACAAAGATATAATACTTAGGTTAGTGTTTTAACAACGTAATGCAATGGGTATCAGAGTAAAATCCTCCACTTTAGCTAACAGTTACTACGTTACAGGTCAGATTGACCTGCATATGCAAAGTTAATAGTATGGATGATCATGACAAATGTGTTTTCACCAAAGGTACTTTTCATTCGTTCTGTATAAGAAATAGTCGTACCTAGGGATACAATTAGCTGCAAGACAAATCTGTAGGGGCGATTGAACAAAAAGGCTGCAATGATCCACAGACTGAACGGTCCCCATAGGCATGCAGTCACTGTCTCCATGCACACCGTGAAATTATCCGCCCTAGAAAAGAAAAACAACAAAAAAAAAAGTGTTAGAGACTAATTCTGAAGAGCATGAACTACCCACTGTATGTGTGTGTGTATAACTTACATGACATATCTGCTGTCACCTTTTGAATATTCCTTCCCTGTGGAGAAAAAAGAAAAGGAGTACTGTAAGTTCTAGCCTTGAATTTCAGACGATTGTCTGGATCCACAGATTCATCGCTCAGGATTAACTTCTGACGTATTTTCCCGACAAAAAAATACACAGGGAATTTCGTAAGGTTCACCCATAAGTTCTGCTTTCAGTTTGAAGGCTCAACAAGCTCAGTAACTGATTAAAACTTAGGGCAAAATACAAAATTGACTAACATGAAAATAACATTATTCTGTAATGTTTGCCACATTGTATTAACAAAGCATGGCACAGATACCTTGGAGAACAATTTGGAATTCCTTCAGCCGTGTCTGTTAATGAACACCAGACACTAATACAGTAACAGCAAGGATTGCTTTACTGCAAGATAAATTTGCACAAAGTCTTGGTTGTGTCACCCACATATACTAAGTAAGCACGATTTTCCAAATGTAGTCTTTATGTCCTAGAACACAATACTGAAATGTCTGATCCAAACCTAGTCCTGAAGAACAGAGTTCAAGAGTTCAGAAAGTTTTCAAGTCTTAACTCACAGAGTTGGGAGAGGAAGCTCTGGTCAGCTGGAATGATGGGATAGTAGAGCGCGAACCAGCCCTCAATTACACCATGGATGAAGCCACACACAGTGAACCAGCACAGAGCTAACCTTCTCCAGCCACTCAGACTCCCTGCAGACACCTTTTGCCCAGTCAGAGCCCAGGTTAGCAGCAGCAACAGCCCGGACACAGAGAACAGAAATGTGAGTATCTCAGCCATGGAGCGGTCATTTTCCACATAGTTTGGGATGGACAGGTCCTTGGGCCAGAAAGGGTGACTTGGGGTTGCCTTCGCCATCTAGAGGGATAATAGGAAAGGAGCTGGTCACGTACATAAACATTTTGTGCCACAATTGAGAAATAAAGGCCAAATGAATGAGAGAAAGCATTTAGCAAATACTTAAGACAGCACACAAAACATAATATTCAGTAATATACAGCACTAATGCATGCAAGATTTCTAAAGAACCCATGAAATGCAAATGAATAATTAATTGAGCAATACTTTCCTACTGAACAGGACAGCTGTTATTCTTAACTTACCCTTGATGGAATATCAAATAATTGAAGGAAAGTATCCTGGTTTGAGTCTGGCACAGAAATGCAAAAGAAATATGACACAGGAGACCAATGAACGGTTGGTTTTTGACAAACTGTGAAAAAATATACACACCTCAGTCAGAAATTATACATATCCTGCAACCCACACATGGTGCCACAAAGTTTCAGTGCCGTGTGATAGCGTCGCCCAACAGATATTCACACCCACTCGGGAGAAACAGCCAATAGAAAAGCCACACAATAGACGAGCGATGCTTCCAATTGGACGGTCACCTCGGAACACGCGTGACGTTATACAGAATCTAGAACTGTGATTGGATAAAAACTCATACCACGTCTGAAGTTAACGCCCTCCTCATCGAACAGACCTAATTATTAAACTTTACATTTACGGCATTTAATAATTGTAATAATTACGGCATAGTTATTAAAATAAGACGGAGTATGTTGTATTAATGCTGTATAATTCCACACTGTTCTGTATGTGATCTGTTTCAGTTTTTATTCTGTTCTGATTTGAATTTGTGCAGTATAGAACTCAACTGTTTAATCTGTGAATTGACTGAATGGTTTCAAGTTCACTTCTTTAACTATCTACTGCTATTTTATTGCATTTGTTTTTATTAAGACTGAGCCACTTTCATAGGCCATTCTGCACTGCTGACGTGCTAGTACAATACACTTCTCACAGCAATGTCAGGGGTTCAGTTTATCTGTAATTGTGTTGCTCTACTGTTTATTTTGTTATACATCTGTTGCCCATGAGCATTTCAAATAACAAAATAATTTCTTTATTAGCTTAATTACAGATTCGTTATGGATCAGTAAGAATGTCTGCGTGAGATATCAGGATTGCCAAAAGATTCTGGCTCTCTGAACTTCGCTTCATGCCGTGACCCGGATTCGAACCGGGGTTGCTGCGGCCACAACGCAGAGTACTAACCACTATACGATCACGGCAAGCTATCGGGGAGCTGGGAGCCCCTCCTCAAAGAACAAACCAAGAACATATTCACGTCGGTGAAGCATATCTTATTTTAAAATAAATAATTGTAATACTGCAATTTGCCGAGTAGTCAGTCGTATCAAAGGCGTATATTTTAATGGTATTAACTTTACTCTATTTGTTGACTTAACTTTAAAACAAATTACCACGTTGTAGCTAACGTTCTGGGTCCAGATTCTCAACTTTTGTTACAAAAATTACATATATTCTGAATGAATGAAGGAATTTAAATCAAAATCTGAATTATCTTCTGTTCGGAATGACATGATCGTTAGAGTTCAGAAACAGAACTGTGCTAGTTCATACCAAGTCCCATATGGTCTAGCGGTTAGGATTCCTGGTTTTCACCCAGGCGGCCCGGGTTCGACTCCCGGTATGGGAATGTAAGTTTTTTCCTTCTAAAGTCAGTTTACACAGCTATTTTTTGTTTAACACACTGAATGCATAGAAATATATATTAACTAATGGTTATATATTAATAGCTATTCTGATTTAAAACTGTTCATTGCAGCCTCAAAAACAGTAAGCCAGCATTTATTTTTATTTACTTCAATGTGTATATACATACATTTTAAATATGTAGCTTATGTGGTTATATATATATTTGTGTGTGTGTAGGCATATATATTAAATAATAGGTATGTATTAATAGCTATAGTGATTTAAAACTATTTATTTCAGCTTCAGAAACTAATATTGTAGTATTTGTATGGTGTAAGATTTTGGGCAGAATAAAAACTTTTCTTAACAAGTCCACAAAATGTTGTTTCAGCGCTTCTGCAGGTACATTTTGCAAAAAGTTAGAAATATCACGCATGCTTAGTTGGAAAAGCTACTTCAAACACTTGAGGAAATTGAGGACTGAAGAACTGTGAACATTGACGGATACTGCATTTCCTAAAGTGTTTTCTGCTTACCTTCAAATGTATTTCATTTTTTGGCAATTATGATTTGTAAAATTCCTTTTCCAGCCTCAAATGAATGTTTTTTCTATTTCTTATTTGCATATCTCCGTATGGTCGTCTCTGCCTTTTCTTTGGATGCAAGTTGTCACAAATTGTCTATAGATCTGTGCATGTCCGTATAATATCTCTGAGAATGCCCCTTTACGTAAATACTGCGAGAGTGGCGCAGCGTCCTCAGTGAGTGACCTCATCACTGGTCTCAGATCAGCTGACTTCTGCTGTCATGTGACCTGTTATGGCGGTGGCGAACGACGACTACCTTTAATATCTCGATATTATAATATCTCGCCTTCTACGACACATGCCGTAAGGTCAGGTTAGATCAAACCCAGCTGAGCGTCAAACCCTTGAAATGGGTCCTGATCCTGAGTCTCTGAATCTAGATCAGCAGTTACTACAGTTTATGGATCAACTCGAGATTCTGGAAGAGAAAAGACAGAAAGTAAACTCACTCATAGAAGAGGTAAGAAACCTGCTGTGAAATAATACACTTACATTAACAGCGACCATGTATTTTATGTCTGTAGTACAGATACACGATATGGACTAAAGTATAGGGACATGTCTGTTTTTAAGGTTTGGGCTAAGTGTTTTAGCGTAACAAAACATTTTGGACAACATCATGATTCCAACCTTGTGGACAGTTTGGGGAATAACCTTTTTTATTCCAGCATAACTGTGCCCCAGTGCACCAAATGGAGTTGCACAGGGAGGACTAACTACATATTAAAGTCTGTTTTTGAAACAGTCAGGCATTCCAATACTTTTGTCCATATAGTGTATACTCGATTATTTGGGAAGACTAATGTACGATCATTATTTGCTTACAGGGATGGTTTAACATATCCAAGGCACGTTACTCGATGGGAAACAAGCAGGTTTCGGCTCTACAATATGCCAGTGAGATGGAACCTCTTGTCTGTGTTCACCCAAGGTGCAACATCTAAATCAAAAAACCCTTACAGCAACCATCCCTGACTACTTCAGAGCTATAGAAGCTGTCTAGAAAACCAATAAAATCACTAAAAAGGGATGTCTGTCTGCATATATGCACAAAAAAATCCTTTTTGTTTTAAACTACAAGGATATCTATTTGCTTTATTGTCAATTCAATATTAAATCTTAGCATGTAATTTGAAAATACACTTTGCAATTGGCAATTCAATGTGCCAAGTGCTGATGCAATCCTTTATCATTTCAAAAAAATTTTGTATGAAAAACAGGATAACTATTCACTGAATTGCGTTTTTGTATTGTCATGGGTTTTACTCTGTCTTTTTATTCAAGTGGTAGTTCATTTTGTGAATGAATTGCCACTTGAATAAAGAGACTGAATTTTGAATTAGCAATTGCAAAATGAATTTCCATTTGAATAAAAAGGCAAAAGCCTTGTGACAATACGAAATGCAATTAAGTTTATTGTTCTGTTTTTTATTCAAAATATTTTGAAGTGAATAAAGTACTGCATTAGCACTTTGCACATTGAATTGCCAATTGCAAAAACGTATTTTAAAATGACATGCTCAGATTGAATATTGAATTGCCAATTTTTTAATCCTTTTGATTAAAAAACTGTTCATTGTTTATACTACAGATATATTACACACCACTTCATCAAAATAGTGAATACAGTAGCTGGATGAAGAAATCTGTTCTTTATGTTCCCGAAACACAGCTTCTCAGACCAGGGTGATGTGACGTTCAAGTGCGAACGGACAGAGCTCAGAACGGAAGAACTGGAAGAAAGTGGTACGGTAGAGGATATAGGACCAAAAGAAGGAGGTAGGCCTGTTCACTAGGATTGTCAATTTTTAAATGGACTAAAAAAGTATTTTAAAATGCTTTTGTATCTGTGAAGTTTCATCAAACAGCTAAAACCAACTATTATTCATCTTTAAATATGCTGCACTAGCATAACCAGAGAAGGAAAATACTTTATTTGCAGGCCTTCGTCGGAGAACAAATGTCAAACAAAAAGAAGCTAAGGAAGAGGATACTTCTAAAGCACAGTGTGAAGAGGAGCCTCAGTGTAGCATAATGAGTGACAAATCCCCATCTCAGCATCAAGATCCACTAAAATGGTTTGGAATCCTTGTGCCACAGAACCTTAAGCAGGCTCAGGCTGCTTTTAAAGAAGGTGAGAGGCCAAAGTACAGCTATATAAAGCCTATACAAAACAAAACTTGTTATAACACTGTAGATACATGGGGTAACAACACAGATCTAAAGACATGTTCTGCTCTTTTCTTTATTGTCCGTTTATATTGAAGAAATTTAAGAGTAATTATTTTATCCAGCCAGTCTAAGTCACAGCAAACCCACTAAACATTCAGCAACAATTTTAATGTTTGCATTTCTCCAGAAAAAGAATCGACAAGGTAAATAAACCAAAGTGAACGGGTATTCTCCCAATAAACCAACATGAGTACAGCATGCATATTTGTTTGGTCTGTGTTTTCTGGCCTTGAGGCTCTGACCTGTAATAACCTTTCTTTCCCAATCAATTTAGAAAAAATGTTAACAGCAAATAAGACCCATGCCATTTATATTCGGTTGTGACATTGTGCATTCATGATGTCTTTGAATATAACCACAATGCCATTTTCTTCTTACTTGCAGTAATCAGTCTGTCAGCAGAGATTGCAACCCTGCAGTGTTCGATTCTGGATACTCGAAAGAAGATGCAGGCTCAGATGAAGGAGAAAAACAAAATTCAGGGCAAATCTTAAGGATAATAACAGTAATAACATTTCAGCAGTTTGTTATTTATGTTTTTCTGTCTTTTTATTGTACCAAAATTACTCTGTCAACCCTTAACTCTGGAATATACTGTATAAATCTGTGTTGAAATTGTCAAGCGTTGTTCCAGGGTCATTTGTTCTGCAGAGTAGTGTAGAATATTTATGGTTTGTGCATTCCTAATAAACCGTGCAATTTAGCATTGCAATGTGACGTGCAACTTCCTTTCAGGTTTTATTATGAGCTATATGCATCATTTATGAGTGTGTGGTCTAGAATAATTAATTACTAATTAATTTATTCATTTTCTGTAACTGCTTAATCCTCACTAGGGTTGCAGGTATCCTGAGCCTGTCCCGGGGTCTACGGGTGCAAGGCAGGGTCTGCCTGCCACAGGGCCCACACACACACTATTACACACATTCACACCTATTTAGAATCTCCAGTTCACCTGACATGCATGTCTTTGAACTGTGGGAGGAACCAGAGACCCCGGACAAAACCCACGGCACCACAAGGAGAACACGCAAACTCCGCTGTGGAACTCAAACCATCAAAAATGACATTTCTTTTAAAGCTTTTTTGGAACGGTGGAAACGGTTGCTACCTAGTTCAGGGAACAAAGAATTATATAGCAACCCAGTTCATGTTCCACATGTGCAAGCTCTGCCTTTTGTACAAATGTTTTTCACTCATACCAACCAGGCACCAAGTACACAGTGGACTGAGAGTGGACATTACTCCAGGTCCATAGTACAACACAGACACATGGACTGTCAGAGGATAGAAATAGTGCAGTTGAATACTTTACAGTAAATTAAATCCACAACAATGTGTAGTAGTTGGCCAATAATGAATACATTAATGTATACATACTAAATAAGCAGAATATGTAGTAATATATTTATAAGTGCCAGGAACAAATACAGATCGTACACTAAGAAGGTCTATGACTGTGGAATATTGTTAAACACATCTGGAAGGCTGCCTCGTGTTCTTCTGAAAGGATTTTCAATCAAAGTTATGTTTATGTTTCTGTCATTTTTGAAGTTAATGTGACTTTATATTTTTAAAATCATGTCCGCCAGGGGGGTACAGGGGGCGTATCAAAGTGTTTAGCCAACTTACCAGCCATTTCTGTCTGTTTGGTGGCTTAGTGTTTGTGAAACTTTAGGTCAGTGTGGTTCCTTTCGATGGATGCGTGCTCGGTTCCAGTGGGGAGGAAGGGGAAGGTTGGGTTCTTTGCATGGCGCTTTAGACGGCACTTCACAATCCAAGAGGAACGTGGAAATAACATATATGTCCAGTGCAATTTATGTCTGCCTACAAAGAACGTTCTGTCTACACCGAAAACCTCCTGCTCAAACCTGAAGAAGCACTTGGATGTGAGTCTGTCAGGGTCACTCAGTAGACTATTAATCACACAGTTAAATTTTTATTGCTGTTTTTATCTCAGCAGCTCGTCATTTGTTTACATTTGCCTAGCTTAGCTGGCTAGCAAGCAGCTTCTTCGTTTGCAACTATGAAAAATTGCCTTTAACGTGCCCCCTCCCTCCTATATGTGAACAGGCTTTCCTCTTAAAAAAGAAGCGTCTAAGCTGTTGCTTGCAGTTTTAAAACTACTTCCAACCGCATTTTTCCCCACTGTGCTACCAGAACCAGAATAGCTAGGTTGCTAAGTACGTTAGCAGTGCATTTATCTGACGATAAAGAGTGACTATTGTGTTCAATTTAGAAGTCGTTTCAGCTTGAAACAGAGACATAACACACGCAGTAAAAGTTCGGTGTTTGAGTGAGTGACAGCATCAGTCATTGTTACTTCGTGGTGATGGATCTGAATGCAAGCTAGCCCCCCAAAATAATCAGATAATCAGATACAGACCCATAAAAATGTCGTAGTTCAGTGGCTTGGTAAAACATGACTCATCCTGACAGCTTTACTGCATTAATACTCTTGAAGGCATATTAGTTCATTCAGCCAATTGTGGATGGGGGAGCCGTCAAAATGGTCGTGGGAAGGGGAAGCCCTCCCCTTTACTGTCTACTTCCTGGGCTAGATAGAGCTGTTTACAGTGGGGGCGACCAGCGCTGACACCACATTGTCTCGGCCTGTCTGTGTGTGTGTTTGTGTGTGTGTGGAGTTTGGAGCCGGGAGTGTGTAAACACAGCCCTGCGGATGCTGTAGGTTACAGTTGTGGCATAAGATGCGATCTGTGTCGTTTGGGATGAGACAGCCAGCCCGAGATTATGTGTGACATGTGTGCTGCTGTCTAGGCTGCGGAATCGTGTGAAGAGGAGATTGCACACGATTTTTTGGTCGCTCGTCGGGCGTTTCGTATACTCCGTCGTCGTAGCGGACTCGAGATTCACCACCGATGGCGTCAAATTCTCGGGTCTCCATTCTGGATTACTTCAATATCGTATTCGAGGGGGAAAATGGCAAAATCGAGTCGAACTGCAAAGCCTGTGGTACTCGGATACAGGCCAAGAGGACAGTTACCTCTAACTTCGTTACCCATCTAAAGGTAATGCGACGGCCAGGCCACTGTATTTGATCCAGACGACGTCGTGAACTGGTGTATGGCAGTTAGAATAGAGGCATGTGGCACAATTAGTAATGAAAAGGTTGGAAAACTTGGTACATTCCGTCTTTCTGTTTTACTGTAATTCAACAAGACTCCTCGCTGTTGCCCTTAGTGACAGTAAGACAGAACATTTTTGCTTTTATGGGAGCATAAGAGTATAATAAATATGCATGTATATTTATGGTAACAAAGGGAGTGATGGTCAGGTCTTGCAAGTGTTGCATAATTAATTGGCATTATCTTCTTTCTCCACCTCCACACAGCGTAAACACCAAGCGATGTATGATGAGTTTCTGAGGAAGAAAGATGTGAAACGAGAGGCTTACGCTACAGGGACAGTGCAGACCTATGCACCCATGAGAGAAGCCAATCGAGCGGCCACCCAGAGCGGAGCGGGGGCGGCCAAGTTTGACCGCAGCGATCCACGGCAGTCCCTCATTTCTGAGACCATTGCTAAGATGATCATCCGTGACCTGCAGCCCGTGCACATTGTCGAGAATGAGGGCTTCCGGGAGCTACTTCATCTCCTAGAACCCCGTTACATCCCAGAACCAAGCCACTACATACAGCAGCAGCTCCTCCCGGCCTACGCCTACCAAGTACAGGTAGCTACCAAGCTTGCTTTGGCGGGGGCAGAGTCTTGTAGCGTGACACTGGACCTGTGGAGGAGCAACGCTGTGCCTCTCAGCACAGGTTCTGGCTACATGGGAGTGACATGCCATTTCATCACTACAGACTGGCAGATCAAATCGGCGCTGTTGGCATGTTTACCGCTGCCAAATCAAATTGACACTCAGCGCATGCTCACAGACTTTGACGAAATCTCCCTTGCAAATGGCATCTCAGGTAAGGTGTTCCGCATTGTTCTTGACCCCTCCCCCTGTGAAAGCCGATCTGCCTTCCGTCTGCCTGGTTTTTATCTCCATGGCAGTGGTGAGGTGGAAGATGAGGAAGAGGAAGACAGTAGTGACGAAGAGGCTGGCACTGGGGTAGGTAAAGAGTCTGTCAGTGGAGCTGAAGAAGACAACTCTCTAAATCAGTTCCTGGATCGGTGTAGGATAGACTGTTTTGCCCGCTCACTGGGTCAGTGTGTCCGAGAAGGAATCCGTTCCTCCCCTCAGTTGTCCATAACTCTCACCAAAGCAGCCTGCTTCTACAACTATATCATCGCCACAGTGACTCCTGAAAAACTTGCCCAAGTGTTCGGCCCCAGAAATGGACTTGGCCCTTCGGCCTCAGACAGGCACTGGAACGCCCAGCTTAAGACAGTGCGTCAGATGCTTGAGTCAGTGGATTTCTTGGAGGACATAGTGGACAGAAATGACCTGGCCCTTAACAATGTTGAGAAGGCCATGCTACGGGAGCTGGTTGAGGTCTTGGAGCCATTCGAAGAGGCCACAGATATGGTCAAGGGGGACAAGCATGTGTCCATCAGCCTTGCCCTGCCCAGTGTGCTGGGGCTGCGTAAGCACCTGGCAGAGGTTGTTACTCACCAGTGCACAGGGATTGTGACAGGATTGTCCCAGGCATTGGATCGGAGATTAGTAGGTATTCTGGAAGATCCTCTCTATGTGACAGCAACTACCTTGGACCCACAGTTCAAGCTTTCTTGGAGCAGTGACCGTGACTGGCACAAGCAGGTTCTTCTGGAGGAAGTGGGAAAACATACCCAGACAGTGAGTCTCCCAGAACCCAATTCAGACACTCAGCCCTCACCATCAAAACGAAGCAGGCTCTTCTCTTTCATCAAGCAAAGACCGACCACACAGGCCAAGAGTATGGAGCAGGAACTGTCCGCTTATTTGCTCGAGGAGCCCACAGATGAGGATCCCCTACAGTACTGGAAGCGGAAGTCCATTGACTTCCCTCTGCTTTCACAAGTGGCCAAGAAAGTGTTTACAGTGCCGGCCACAACCACAACAGTGGAAAGGATATTCAGTCTGGTGAGCAAAACACTAAGACCAGAACGCTGCCGACCACTTCCAAAGAACTTAGAGACACTAATTTACCTAAAGGCCAATTACAGTATACTATGGTCCTAATAAATTGAAAGGGCATCTTTACTGGGTACTGAAAATAGCTTTATAGAAACTGGGATTTTTTTAAAAATGGAAAGATGCCTCAAATCCCAAAGCAGCTTGTGCCTGTAACATCTGAGTATAAAAACTGTAGAATTACCCAAAGGAACATCAAACTGTCTTTTTGTCTGGGTATATACACACAGTGACTATATTTATAGATGCATATAATTACACATTAATTACAATGTAGTTTAGACCTTTGTTGTATTAGACGATACTTTTATTGCTTTGGTTATGTGGCATGTTTTACACGTATTAACTCATTCATGTTCTTTATACTTGCTCTACACCTCAATGTTAAATGACTCAAATAAATAACTGAGAACAACACAAGAAGAGTGCACCCCCCCCCCCCCCCCACTTATTTTCTTATCAGGCAGCATAAAAGGCCAAAGGCAGGATGGAGTTGATGAAATTAAATTGATTTCTTCAAATTTTGTTTTGAGTGCAAGCTTCCAGGCAAAGAAAAACAAAATCGTTCCACATCCCTGTTGATATGACCTTTTATAACCATGAAGGAGATCCGAGCAAGCGACAGTATGGCAGATAAGTGTTTTCTATGTTTGTTCTAAGCTTACAAATCCAGCCTACCGGAAAGCTGCAGCCAGGCTGGGTAATTGGAAATAATTACATTTCATTCCTGTAGGGAATTGAACAGAGTCTCCAGCTGGCATGGCTGAATAGCAAGAGCATTAAACCATGAAGGAAATGAAGGCCTGTAATGTATTGTTTGGCAGTTGGTGTGTAAATAGAAAAAGGGATTTAAATATTCTCAAACATATCAGCCACCAAGGAAACACCAGCTTTTTGTTGTCTTTGTCACAACATAGAGATGACAGAATCTCATAGCAACGAGATTATTACCAATTTTACAACACAAAAGCGACTACCACTGATTTTATGTGTCAAGATGGCGAAGATAACCAGGCA
>JBBPDE010000134.1:18568610-18579060 GCA_037974605.1 Nannopetersius ansorgii
AGTGTTTTTCATGCATAGTGTTTTTCATCTGTTTAGTTTTTCCCGCACATACAGTGTTTGTGATGAAGCTAGTTCTATATTGCTTGATAGTTGGTATAATTAGCATATAATAATCAAATGCTGGGTGTTTTTGAAGAAACAGTGGGAGCTGACTGACACTGATCATTATATCTATACCACAGTGTGTCCTGTCTGACTTCAAACTGAAAATATTGAAACAGTTACTTGAAACCACATGCAAGTCTATTGCAAGTCTAATATTACTCATAATTCAAAAAGACGATGTGACTGAAGAAAACTAAATGTAGATCTGAAATCAGCATGAAAAACTTAGAAAAGGTTTAGAAAAGTGTGTTGTGGTTTCGGATGATTACAAAAAAGATTTGTTGTTGATCTGATCCCCTGCTAAATTTGTAAGTTGGCTGACTTACAAAAAATGAACGTTCTCTAATTTATGAGGAAGTTTCATTTTGATGGAGAGAGACAGAATATCAACCAAAAATCAAGAAAATGTTACATAAGTTATAAATTGATTAGCATTACACTGAGTGAAATAAGTATTTGATACCCAAGCAAAACACGACTTAGCACTGGGTTTAGAATCCCTTGTTGGCAGGAACAGCATTGACGTTTCTTGTAGTCAGTCACCAGGTTTGCTCACATCTCGTGAGGTATTTTGGCTCACTCCTCTTTATAGAAACTTTCTAAATCCTTTAGATTTCTTGGCTGCTGCTTGGCAACAAGAAGCTTCAGCTCCTCCAAGATTTTCTATAGGGCTGAGGTCTGGAGACTGGCTAGGCCACTCCAGGACCTTAATGTGCTTCTACTTTAGCCACTCCTTTGCTATCTTGACCATATGTTTTGGGTCACTCACATGCTGGAAGACCATCCGCAACCCATCTTTAGTGTTCTGGCTGGGGGAAGGAGGCACTAGTCCAAGATTTTATGATACATTGTCCCCTCAATGCGGTGAAGTCAACCATGTAGCCTTAGAATGAAAACAGCCCCAAGCGTAATGTCTCCAACCTCCATGGCTTGACTGTGGGGATGGTGTTCATTTCTCTTCCTCCTAACAAGGCGGGTCAAATTGATGCCAAAGAGCTTGATTTTGGTCTCATCTGACCAAAGCACTTTCCTCCAAGAATAATTTAGATGTTCACTGGCAAACTTAAGACCGGCTGTACACGTGCCTTCTTCAGCAGGGGTACCCGCGGGCACTGCAAGATTTCAATCCATGATGATGTAGTGAGTTACCATTGGTGTTCTTAGTGACTGTGGTCCCAACTGCCTTCGGATCAATAACAAACTCCTCTTGTGTAGTTCTGTAATTGATAGATTGATTGTAGTCTGTGTGCAGCATGGGCACACAGCCAGCCTGTAGGAGCCAGAGGTTTGGCTGGGTTGTAGGGGATTAAAATACAAATTTCACTCAGTGATATCAATTTATAACTATTCATAAAAATGAAACTAGCTTATACATTAGAGAATGTTCATTTTTTTTGTAAGTCAGCAAACCTACAAATTCTGTATGTGATCAAATAATTATTTCCCCAACTGTATATAATTATATATTATTTTATTATTATTTAAACCCCCTTTAATACATGTTTTTTCTTGTCACTGGGAGAAAATATTTGCATAAAGCAGCTACATATCTATAAATGCAATTTCGGACTGAGCGAGGGAAGCAGTGGTGCAGTGCAGATGCAATGAATATTTAGTGTGTGTGTGAGAATGGAAGAGGGGGAGCAGCGCCTCAATTTCAATTTCCCTCTCTCTGCTGAGTAATTCTTTTCAGAGGTAATTACCAGGCCGGTATGTGAGTGCAGACAGGCCATTTTCATCCCAGCTGAAATGAACGATCTGTCATTGTGTTTCCTCTGGAGGAGAAGGGAAATATACAGGGTATTTTTTTCATATTACACTCAGTAGGCAAATCCAAAGCAAAGACTACAAGGCGCATGTGTTGATGGTACTGATTGCTCCACGGGTATTTCGGCTGTAGCAAACGGTTATTCCAGCATCGCCGTATGTCTCATATCTTACAGGAACGCTTTTTCTTTGGCTGTCATTTGCAGCTTCCTTTGATGTTTTTTTTTCTGAAACTAAATGGGGCCAATGATGAACAAATGTCACTAGGCAACAAGTAACAAACAGATCCCCAACCGGCCAAATATCCATGACTATTTGTTGCGGCTACGTTTATCTTGTTGCACAACAGGAGCTCATCTCCCATTAACACTATATTATGAAATTCCATTACGATCCCCTACTGCGCACTGCTTGGGGTGTTATGGTGTTCATCCCATGTTTATATATAATATTTACCAAGACAAAACCCTGTTAACAGGGGCAAGATTAAGTAAAACATAGTTCCAAATGAAAAGTGCTTTAAGGCGCAAATAGATCTGGCACAAGTTGCGATTGCTTGCTCATAATGTAAAATCTACATAGAAAAACTCTCACAGCTGAATGGGGTGCTCTGGAGCAGCCACACTAGTCTAAGGTCATCATGCTCAATGCCAAGCATCAGCAACATTTCAGAACAAATTCAGGGTCTACCAACATGCGGACACATGATGCATCTCTCAAGAAACAAGTCCATTTATGTGCTTGTATGAAAAGATTAAAAGTACATTTTAAATCATGTTTCTGTATCTGATTTCTAATGGGCTTATCGAGCTCACTGGAATATGCTTCAGTGGCTGAATTGACCTTTAGCTGGCCTTATGAGGGCATTATGGCCTTGAGCTAGTCTCCAGTATCTGAAGAGAATGACTCACTCGATCCCCTCTGCCAAAAAAATGGTTATTAATAAACTGCCTGTTGTTGGTGTGCAGACAACTTTAATAACCAGACGAATGGGGGAGGAAAATACTGAGCTGTATCAAGGTGAGGCTCTATGATAAACAGCCTGTTTGTTCTTTTCTGAATTTGAAATGAAGAACAAAGAAAGAGTTGCGAATGAGATCCCTCCACAGAAATAAGGTCACTGGTGCCTGTCTCATTGATGTAACAGGTCTAAAATAACAGAATATATGCAGAACCCCCCCACCCACACTGCATTATTCTCGGATCTTTTTATAGCCTGGAAACAGCTGCCCCTCTATCTCCCAGCAGGGTTCTCTGACCACCTCGCTCCATGTTCTCCAGAGACTGGAAACATCTCTATGAACGTATGCCCTGAGCTCAGAAAGGTTCTCTGACACGTATGCCAAATAACACTACTGTACTCTCGGACACGCACAGCTCAGGATTCAGCTTCCTCATGGCAGATAAAAAGCCTATCAGCAGAGTAAGTATGGTAAAGAGGAAAGAAAAGAAAGTGGAGAGCAAGACTGAAAAGGAGAAAGAAAATAAAGTGGAGATCAAGGCTGAGAAGGAGAAAGAGAAAGAGAAGGACGGGGAGATTAAAAAAAAGCCAGAGAAGGCCCCAGAAAAGCCAAAGGTAGAGGATGAGAAGCCAACGGGAAACGGGGAGACAGTCGAAGGGGCACAGGGCGGTGCTGAGGATGGAGAGTTCCAGTTTGAGCCTATAGAGCTACCTCCATTTGAGATCATTGTTGGGTAAGCAATAGTTACATAGTTGCTATCTTAGATTTATCTTTAGTACTTATAGGTTTTTAATAACAGCCATGGTGTACACTAGTTTTTTTTTTTTTACCGGAGACTGAATGGTAAAGGTAAACTTCAAATAGATTTATGAAATAAAATGGTCACTCATGCTCTATGCCATTGCCTGCAGTAACCTTGTGGTGTTGGGACACTTGCACTATGACTAATTTAGCATGCCACTTTATTTCAAGTCCTGCGTATAACATACTCATAAGAGAACGTTTATTAAAGGTTGTGCTGACACAACGACATGAGCTTTTGCTGAATTTCAATAGTGTTTTGCTGACTTTCAAAAGTGTAAACAAGGGATGGGTCATAGACCACCGCCACGGTTGGGCTAATTTTACACACCTACTAAACTTGATTATAAATAAGGAGTGTCTGAGCAAGAAAAGCTAGCCACTGCTGATAGACAGATCATGAGCGTTTGAACTGGAACTATACTGGGGTCTTTCATTGCCATCACTGTCTGTGCCTTCCAGAGATCGGCTCAACCCCACTTTCTTCAAGTTCCAGTTCAAAAACGTGGAGTACTCCTCTGGCCGAAACAAGACCTTCCTGTGCTATCAGGTGGATATACAAGGAAGCACAGGAGAACCTGATGGTCTCCGTGGTTATCTTGAGGATGAGCATTCGGGCAGTCATGCTGAGGAAGCCTTCTTTCAACAGGTGCTGCCCCAGTATGACAAATCACTGCGCTACACGGTCACCTGGTACACATCATCCAGTCCCTGTGCAGCATGTGCTGCTAAGCTGTCAGAGATATTGAGAGTCCGGAAGACACTGCGCCTCAACATCCACTGTTCTCGCCTCTTCCTTTGGGAGGAGCCTGAGGTGCAGGCAGGGCTGAAGGCACTGGTGCAGGCCGGGTGCAAACTAAGGATGATGAGGCCACTGGACTTCTCCTACGTTTGGTCCACTTTTGTAGAGAACGAGGAAGACAATTTTACACCATGGGAGGACTGTCACGACAACTATGAATACTACGACGAGAAGCTCACTAACATCCTGCAGTAGGGTAAGTATTTCACTTAACCCCTGTTTGTAATTAGGTGCTAGTCTTTGGCCATGAATGCTTTAAAAAAAAGTTTTAAAGGACCCAAACTAAACCTTGCTCAAAAATAATGCAGCAATCCTGATATACTGATCCTATCCCACATAAAAAATTCCCATTCACTAGTCAGTTTGTCAAAAACACATACAGGCGTTAAAGCATCAGTTGGATGGTGGACTGTTTCACTATTTCAAGCATCTTACACAGCAGTGATGCTGGGGTTCTTGAACACTGCACACTTACTGGCCATTCTAATACAAGCACATATCTAACTGGTACAGGTATACAGTTAAAGACTATAGCTCATCTTTTAACAAACACAGCTGTCACTCTTCACCTTGCCTTTCATTAGCGGTAACTTTCTCACTACTGGACTGCTATTGGCTCGATATATTTGTCTGATGGTCTAGTCTCAATACCGAAACACTGCTGTTCCTAATACACGTCTGCTAAAGCCAAACACAAGATCATGCCACTAGCATATCAGTATCACTGTTGTGTTGAGAATGGTCCACTACCCAAAATATCATCCCAGTGCTGGTCCTTTTCTAGTGATGGATAGGGAACGGGGAGGGGGTGATAAATTAATATAGCAGCACAGGGGCTACATCCAGCAATTTCAAACTTCAAAGTTCAAACACACACACATACAAAGTAAGTGTTTGTGCCATTACATCCCTACAAATAACAAGAAGAATTTATTGAGGACTTGAGTATGAACACAAAATTGCATTGTTAAAGTTTCTAACAGCCCTATTTTCACCTGGTTGTTTCATAAACATACCAGGCAGGTGTACACACTTATGACACATACAAAACAGGTTCAAATTACTGAAACTATTTATGTCTGAGACATATTTAAGCCATGTGTTATAGCAGTGTAAATGCATCTGCCTCTAGTTCACATTCCCCAACCAAATCACCTAATTAGTGAGAACATCCAACATGCACTGCTGCTGAAAAGGAATAAACAGTGTAATGCATTATGCTTTTAACAAGGAGCAAAACAGGGTCTTATAAACAGTGTTGAATATGGATTGTGCATTACAGATTGATATTTGATCCGTTTAATAGGTCAGCGTTGGTGCTGACACCAGTCCATTATTGGAACATTTTGTAGCTACATGAAACTGCAGATTCACCACACGAGAGCAGTTTCAGTATCACTAGTGGGTTCTAAGTGACTAGGAATTTACTGTTTTTTTTCTTCCAAAACCTACAGTAATTCTTCTCTTTCCCCCCCTAGGATTTGTCACAAATGGACACTTCTCTAATGGTACATCTCTACTTCTTTTATCAGTCCTTTAAATTTGGCAAAATTGCTTTCACTCTCTATTATTCTCTCTGTCTATTATTTCTCACTGAAACACCTGAAATCTATTTTTTTTTTGCAAATGTGGTCCCTAAATCTGTAGATACATATTTGCACTTTTTTTATTTCAGTCATTCTTCATTGTTCATGCACACGATCGTCACCTTCATCCAGTGTCAAATGAGGTTATGTGGATCATGCACGTGATGTCATTGATTTTGAAAACGTTCACATGCGGGTCCTTTCAGACCTGGTCTGTTTACAATAAAGATGGTAAGGGTCACTTACAAATAACCAGCGAGACAAAAACATCAGCAAATAGTAATAAGGCTCAAAATCTGATCATATCTGACTTGATTTTCCACAAAAAAGACAAAAAAACACAATGCAAACGAACAATTTCCATAATTATGACTGTTAAAAGATCAAAAAGTGAGCAATGTAATAATCTGCTAGTATTACAGTGATTATTGCTCTATGCAGCTTTAAATAACAGACTAAAGATTAGATATAAAGATTAGATATAGACAACAATAAAGTTAAATACAAAGTAGTTAATTATTAAAATATCTTTTGGAACCCAATCCAGTATTTAGTTGATTTTAGGATGGCATGCACATGTTTAGTGCATACTTTGACTGATGTAAGTGATATTATGCAAAGCCAAAGTATAGTTGTATCCTTATAAATATAGACAAGTAGAATAAGTCCTACTTTGCAAGTGTATGTTACAACTTTATTTACATTAATTTCATGGCATCAATATTAAAAACTCTATTGTACTATTGACTATGCTTTACAACCTCATTTACTTTAGAATGCGAGTCTAATCTGATCATTTTTACTTTTGATACTTGGGTATATTTGAATGTGCCTTTTCAATTCCAAAAATGGCTCTAGCCTATTCATACCTGCTGCATGTTCATCCCCATGGGTAAAAAAGGTAAACATCTTATATATATTAGGTTACATTCAGTATATGCAAAGGATATTTACTTTATTTATTTTCGTTATACTTCATACCATACATTTACATTACTACTTGGTTATTAAAGTAGCCCCTTATAGTCCCACATGAACACACCACAGCACATAGTGTGAACATCTTTCTCTGCATTTCACCCATTCATCAAGTAAAGCAGTGGCCAGCCAGTGACGTAGTGTGTGGGGTTGGTACCTTACTCAAGGGAACCTCAGTGATGCCAGTAGCAGTCCTGGGATAGGAACCCATGACCTTCCAATCGCAGGGGCAACTTCCTAAACACCAGGCCACCAGCTGCCCAAAGTTACTCACTACTGTTTATGGTGAAAACAGTATATATGGTAAAGGATCTACACAACATTTTTAAAGAAGCAAGAGAGTATTCAGACATTTACTAAATACTAAAGTAAAGGCTTTGGGTGTTGCAGTCCTATATAAACTGTAGCACTGCGAACAGATTACAATAAATAGCACCCGTTTCCATTTTGTGTGTTTAAACAATTCAGAAAGGACCCAAAATAGGTAAGCTTAGGAAAATGAAATATTTATTTTATAATAATGAACCCTGGACTGATGTAATAGAGGACAACTTCAGAATATTTCAAAACACTGACACCATCTAGTGGTGGACATTAACCACCATTTGCTCGTGGATGTACTTCAAAACAGAAAATGAACAGAATGAACCAAAAAAAATCAACAGAATGAACAGTCTATGACTGTCCAACCCTTCATTTATTTCCAAGAAATTATGTTGTTTTGCTTGACATTTTTAAAGTCTAATAGACTGCATATCTTTATCAAAGAGCTACAATGTTCTCCCAAACAGAAGAATAGAACCCCCCCTAAGGTTTATTTCAAACAGAACTTCCAGCCACAACGATTACAAGTGGTCTTCTACCTGTGCTGCCCTGGGCTATAGTGTATAAACAGTGACAGTCACTTCTGTGTCTTTGAAGACTTCTTCGATCATCACAGACACTTGGTCCCAATTCAGCCGGTCCAAACCACAGCCAATCCTAAGTTAACATGCAAGTTGTGATTTCTAATGTACACACAGATCAGGATCTAAAATTCTGTATACATGAGTGAAAATCTGGGTTGTCATTAGGAAAATTACACAAAAATGGGTAAAATCAGTGACCAAAGCTACTCAGTGATTAGGTGAGATGTATGATGTAACGTGCATGAATGCTTCATACCGAGGCATCGACACTCTGGTCACTCCATTGTCCAAGCAGTGTTCTTTCATGGCTTCCAGGCTTTGTCTGAGTGTTTGATAGGTGGGCTTGTTGTTGTACTTTTCCTTTGTAATCTGAAGGAGAGATGACGGGTGAAGAAAATAATGTCAGATTTTTGAATAAACAAGCCAATAAACCAGTTCTCTCTTTGTGATAATTATCTCACCAGATAGTAAACAAAGCGGTCAGATCTCTTTAGTACAGCACATTCCCCAGGCTTCTTTTCTGTGGAGTATAATCAGTAGTTCAATTATGATTAACTTACAAGGTCAGTGTAAAATCTAAATATTTCATTTTGTGTTTTAGCAGGGTGAAAATCCTGACTAATCACATGAAACACACATTATTCTGGTCAAATATACACAAATCACACAATATATATCAGTATAATGGTAATGTGTGATTTTGTTCCTAAAGCGCAGCTCTAGTCAGTTCAAGTATTTAGGGAGCAATCCTTCTGTCATGAAACCCACTTTGTGCTAGGAGTTCATCCACTCCTTTGAACTTCTTCTTGAAGAGGACAGCGATGCCTGCTCCCATGCGGCAGTCTTCGCTGATGCAGTGAGCCAGAGCATCCGTGGCAGGACAGGAGAACAGGTCCCCCTTCACATAATTCAGCTTATTAACCACAGCTGCACACTGACCAGGAGAGAAGGACACCAGGACATCAGCTTATTGACAACACAGAATGTTCTACAGGTGCCCTTTTCAGGTAATACCAAAATGCAGCAAAAGTGCAGCTGCTTTATAGAAATCTAAGGCCACAATCTAATGGACCATCTGGAGCAACAGTGTCATGAAAGAACCCTGTAAATGGAAAACTATGAGAGGAACCAGGAGTTAAAAGGGGAAACTGTCCTCCACTGGTTAACACGAGATAGAGAACTTAGAAATGCAAGCGGAACAAATTAGGAAGAATCGAGCAAGACAAATATCTTAATGCATGTGACTGATCGTGTATCTGTGATTACTGATGTGGAGTGCTGAGGGTCAGACATACATAGGTGTAGCAAGAAATAAAATGACATAATGGTTCCCTTTCTACAGTCCTTTAGGACACAGGTTTTAGATCAGTGGTACCACTACAAGCTTGCCCCAGGATATGGTAATATATTAAGGACTTTTAAAACTGTAACCAGCTAAGGTTTATGCTGTACTATTTCCTTCTTAATATATTTCTAGTCTGAGTATATTATTATATATTCAGGTATTTTTTATTCTGTATTGTTATGTCTTGTCTGATTGTGCAGTCGTAATGTGAACAATTTCCTCCGGGATAAATAAAGTTTTCTGATTCTGATAAACTGAAATATGAATTCTTAAACATGTGTACTTTATGCAGGACTGTCAAAATACAAACGAAAGGGGCTTGGCAAAGGTTTTAACAGTGACTGTCTCTTCTTTCCACTTACATTGTCTGTCTTCATTTGCACTGAGCTGTCGCCTGGGCTCTTTAGACACCTGACAACCAAATAACCAGATGATTACATTAAAAACAAGGATGGCAAAAGTGAAAGGAAAGTTAATACAACCCTAGCTAACTAGCTCTCTGCAGGAAGGTGTTAATCAGAACACCAAGTAAATCTGATTGTATGAGTGAACATGCATTATAACAGCTTAAAGTTACTCATAACTACAAGCTCAAGTTTATATTCAGACTAAGTTAGTGATCTGTGGACATGAGCCATAGTGAGCTAATTCTATCCAGTTGTCCAAGCGTTGGAACATCATAAAGTTTACTACAATTCTGACGAAAGGTTGAAACAAAGTCCTTACTTCGTCATTTCTTAGATAAATATATATTTATGTAACATACGACTGAACTAACAACACAAACACTACACAACACGCAAGGCTAAGCTACGTGGCTACAGCATCTGCGGCAATGTTGTTTATTTCCTGAAGGGGTGCACAGCTGCCGCCTGGCGGTGAGAAAAAGTAAGACCAACTACTGTTTACACTGTACACTATCTGGTCAAAAGTATTGGGACACACCTGTTTTCAGGGTTTGGGCCAGGTCAATTTCTTCCAGTGAAGGGCAAATTCTAATGCTTCAGCATTTGTACACACTTCGAACACAGTTTGGGGAGGAACCTTTTGTTTTCCAGCGATCCCCAGTGCCAGTGCACAAAGATTGGATGAGTTCAGTGTGGAAGAACTTGGCAGAACTCAACCCCATCCAACATCTTTGGGATGAACTGGATTGTCAGTCTAACATCAGTGTTTGACCTCATAAATTATATATA
>JBBPDE010000134.1:18650645-18673737 GCA_037974605.1 Nannopetersius ansorgii
CACACACACACACACACACACACACACACACACACACACACACACACACACACACACACACACACACTAACACACAGCATCATTCACCTGGAAGGAGTGCGCTGTGTGTCAGGAAAGCAAGGAGAGATCGATCCATCAGTTAGTCTCCTCTGCTCTGCACAACCAGACCCCTTCAGCAGTCTCTCCATAATGACAAACATAGACACAGTGTTTCAGATGATGGGAGTAATACAGCGTAGAAAAAGAGACAATATGAAGGCATATATACATATATACATATTTTATCTTGGATTTTGGAAATGGAAATTTGTGCCCATTCATTCTGTAGAGCATTTATGAGGGGATGTTGAATGGGAGGTTCTGGCTCACAATCTCTGTTCCAGTTCATCAAGGTGCTGGATGGGGTTGAGGTCAGGACTCTATGTGGGCCAGTCAAGTTCTTCCACACTAAACTCACTAGGCCATTTCTTTACGGACCTTGCTTTGTGCAAAGGGGCACAGTCATGCTGGGATAGAAACGGTTTCTTACCCAAACTGTGCCCACAAAGTTGGAAGCATGATGGTGTCCAAAATGTTTTGGTTTGCTGAAGCATTAAGATTGGCCTTCGCTGGAAGTAAGGGGCCTCACCCAAACCCTGAAAAACAGGTGTGTCCCAATACTTTTATTAATTTAGTTTTTATTCCTATTCAGTTCCTAAGTTCATTAATGTCTAACTCCCCCAGTCACATCACGCCATCAACAGTAGAAGTGTAAGCACATGCATATTCAAGTCATGTGATGTACCACTGCATCTTTATGAACTGACACCAAATGCAACATTATGGACAGCTCAACCCGCTTGGAGGAGAACTCTAACTTCCAATTCTGTTACATCAGCTAACAGACGCCCACACTAGTTACAATCATGCAAATGGTGCTGGAAGAGACAGGGCCATCCTACTCACCTAGAGAGAGAGAAAGAGGACAACTATGGTGTCTGTGGTTTTGCCAGGAATCGAAAATATTTGGTTAATATGTCAACAATGGCTGAAAGCTAATGACGAACAGTGGGCAGTGAGGGACACATTAGTGAGTCCTCACTAATGTCCCTAATGTTCAGAAATACATAAATTACAGTGGTGCCTTGACTTATGAGTTCAATTTTTCCCATTGAAATGGATTGAAATACCATTCATCCGTTCTGGACCTCCAAAAAACGCATTTTTTATGTGCTTAGAAATAAGAAAAATGTCATTATAGGCTATAACGAATAGGTTATTGTATACAAAAAAAAGACAATAGAATGTACTGTAATAAACTGTTTTATGTACAGCATTTGCCTTGGAGATGACTTGAAGATGCTATCATTCCAGAAAAAGTTTTGATGTAATCCTCAGCTGCCTTCATATGCACGCACGCTCCCACACTACGCCTGACACCGGAGCGAATGCCGACCCAGCCCCGACTGCCTTTAAACGGCACCTTGGTCATGTTTTTTGGTCATTTCTTACTTTAATTCAGTGCACATCTTCCGCTTCTTCTCAGCACTATCCTTCGCACTCACTTTCTTTGCACACACGGTTGCAAAATAACTGCAAGCACAAATGCTCGTAGCTCGAGTTTTAGCTCTCAACTCAAACCCAGAAACGGCCAAGAGACGACTCGTATCTCGAAAAACTCGCTAGTTGGGGCACTCGTAAGCCAAGGTACCACTGTACATTTTAGATACAAACATTTATTTGAATGTAATTACATTTTACAAATGAAGATTTTTATTACTTTTTATACACCTGACTGGTCACTGGAAGCTTTCATTTTTGATAAACTGCTATTTTTTTTTCACCAAAATGGTGTGGGAGCGATGCGGTAGCTATCTACTCAAGGTTTTCTCAACTGAACCATTGGTCACTAAATCCAGGCTGTGGTATGTTATTTTTTTTTCCATAACATTGTTCTGTTAAGAAAATGTGGGTATATTAATACTTTTTTTAAATACTTTACTGATTTGCACCAGCAAATTATGCAGCTTTTTCCTTTTTGAAGTTAGCAGTTGATAACAAAAAGTAAGTGAAAGGCCCATACAGTAAAAGAGATAAGGGGAGAACGGATTTTATGGTCTCCATTATCTTTTTAAAGACTGAATTTTCTTTCCTACCCCAAAGTCACAACGCTACTATTGGCAACTAATCCGTATCCAGCATGCCCGAGGAAAGTATAATGAATTCCACTTAAACTCTTCCTGGTTAGGAATGAAGGATTTGGAGTATTAGTCGGGGGATGGTATGAAGGAGGCTTATAGCTTTTCAAAAACCAGGCCTGCCACCTGTTCAAGAAATCTCTGCTCCTTTAGACAGAGTGGGTGGGTAATCCTGAGACAACATGACTACTGGACTACCCTTTAAAAAGCCAAAAGCCTACAAGGCTGTAAATAAGACAGATGTGGATATAACTATACAGTAAATATATACTAACTTTCAAACCAAACTTCGAAAACAAAAACAAAAACAAACAAACAAACAAGTACTTGAGATCCCATAATTTGTGCTCACAGTTACACAGTGTGAAAAATGCACATGATCACAGACTGCGTGACTTCACCAATTCAGCAGTAAAGGATGTGGAGAGACACTTGGAAACACTAGGAAACTACATCTGCTGTCACTGACAAGTAACAACCACTAGAGGGCGTTCTACACTAAACAAAGTCTACATTAAAACAAACTTCTGTTTCAAAACAGGGCAGAAACTTGTATGTTTGACTTCAATTGTATTCTTTATTATTATTATTATTATTATTATTATTATTATTATTATTATTATTATTATTATTATTATTATTATTATTATTATTGTTGTTGTTGTTATATTTGTATTACTATTATTGTTAACATTGTTTAATTTGTCTATTTTATTTAACAGAAATAATAATAATACAACAATGACAATTATATTAGTATAATTATTATTTATAATATAATAACAATAATAATAACAATAATATTAACAATATTATGATTATGATTATTGTGATTATTATTATTATAATTATTATTATTAATAATAATAATAATAATAATAATAATAATACTAATAATAATAATCATAATCATAATCACAACAATCATAATAATAATAATAATAATCATAATCATAATAATAATAGTTCTCCTTTAATCCATGCTTTAGTAATGAGTCTTTTTTCACTTTGTGGTTGATGAAAAAAGCAGTGTAAGATATTCAAAACGTAAGAACATTTTGCACGTTACTAGTATTTTGCCTCCCTTTCATTTGGTGAAAGTGTTTTAATGAAGGCATTTTAGCTTGTATTTATTTCTATTCAGCAGGACAGTAGAGTGAAGATAAGGAGTTGTCATCTCCTTTCTTCTCATTCAGAAGTTCTGAGGCTCTCCACTCTGTTTTATCTCAGCATTCACCACCTGCAAGCTGCAGTGATGAGTGGAGGCCAGAAGCCTTGGTGTGTGGGAGCATTCTGTAGTGATGTTGCCAGTCACACAGCTGGGAGTAATGCCATGTGTCATCTTTCCCCTGTGGGATGGCACTCTTATAGCTCTGTACCGTCATAAACCAGCACTCTAATCCCATTTAACATCTTCACATGACCTACAGATTTCTGAACAGTCTCGGATGCAAAGCGTCAGATTAAGCAGAAGCCCTGTTTTCCCTCTCATCTAAATCTTCATAGGGTTTACAGAAGAGTGTAGCCAACAATGATCAAATAAATGTGAAGTTAGAAAAGCTACGTAAATGCCAATATTCACGCATTAGCATTTGTGAATAGGTTGGAAACTGTGTCTTCGGAGCTTGCTGCTGTGGGCTCTGGAAGTTAATCGTGTGTGGGTGACAGTATCACACCATGCCAACAGCCTATGGTGAAGCACAATCAAAGCAAGACCAATGTGCTGTGACAGCAACGAGGTGCCTCAGGGCCACCATGACCAAGACTCAGACAACAGCTGCCAACAGAGGAGCAGAAAGGAGTGGGAGTCGAGGCTGAAATTTCAAAGTATATTTTTTAGACAGATTCCCTCTCATCCTACACCAAATGCTATCAGGCCAGTTTAGAAAATGTGTGATGAACTATGTTGCCTCAGAAGACTCTGTTCTTCAGAAAGAAGAATGTGTCAAGGAGAGAGTGAAAATGCATAGACCCTGACTGTGTTTAAAAGAGATGTGAGGAGAAACGATGCCAGTAGGGATTAAAAACAAACTGCATGAGAGAGATGGACACAGTGAGAAACTGAGAGAGAGAGAGAGAGAGAGAGAGAGAGAGAGAGACAGAAAGTCAGAGAGGGAGACACCAGAATACAGACAGAGTGAGAGATAGACAGTGTGTGTTTTTTGAGAGAGAGAGAGAGAGAGAGAGAGAGAGAGAGAGAAAGGGAGAGAGAGACAGAGAGAATAAGAGAGAGTGAGAGAGAGAGAGAATGTCAGAGAGTGAGAGAGAAGGGAGGGAAAAGGCAAATCAGGAATTACCACTCAGAGCGAGTAAAAAGAGACACACAGCTGTGCTCTGAATAGGTAAAAGAGGAAGGAAAGCAAGGAGATTACCAGCGCTCTCTGAAGTCTAGAGCTACAATCCACAACCAGAGGGAGGACGGATCCATCTCAGACATGTGGGAATCGCCTACTAAAAAGGACTTTACACATTAAAGACTCCTGTTGATCACTTTGTGGACTATGGGGTGGAAAAAGGAAAGAGGAATGAAATGCTATGATTTGCTTGAATTAACCTTCTTCTGTAAACAGCCACTGGAAAATGACAATGGAGCAGCTTGGTCTAAGAAAATATCTTGTGAGTATAAGGCACTTTCTGAACTGATGTGAACACTTGTAAATCAAACTTGCCTGCGTGAAATTGTCCTTTGGCTTTGTCTTTTGAACTTTACTTTGCATGTGCTGCCAAGAATATGTATCATACTGGTCTGGACTTCAGAAATATGGCGCATAAATATTGTTCTTGCTACTCTGATGAATGATTTATGTATCACTTCCAATGTGTCATCTGTGCACAGCAGAAACGTCGCATCTGTAAAATAACACAAAAACGTAACTACGACAAAGCAGGTTCACAATACATTTGTATGTGTAAGAAGTTCTTCTGGAATTCAGTGGTCCTCCAGCGGTGCTGGCTCTATGCCATGTGGTTCGGCACCAGCAGAATGACCTCGGCAGCTTTGCTAGTTTGGTTTTCTTTCTGGCCTGGCTTCTCAGAGGCTAACTGTCCTTCAGGATGCCTGTGTCCCTCGGATATAGTGAACTGTGGCTCTGTGGGTATGGACAGATTTCCCCCTGCGTTACCGCCCACCACTTCCATCTTGGATCTAAGCCATAATCGGCTCACATGGGTGGCAGCGGGCAGCTTCCATGGACTGCCCAGGCTGGACGTTCTGCGTATGTCCCATAACCAAATCTCTCTGCTCAGCCCTGCAGCCTTCCACAACATCAGCCGCCTGCGCCACCTGGACCTCTCCTCCAACCGCCTACAGGTGGCAGCGAGGCACCACTTCCAAGACCTTGTGGCCTTGGAGGAGCTGCTGCTCTACAACAACCGCATCACCCGTGTGGAGAGCAATGCCCTGATGGGGCTGAGCAACCTCCAGAAGGTCTACCTGAGCCTCAACCAGATCACAGACTTCCCCTTCTTCTCTATCCGCAAGCACAGTCATCCCAAACTGGGAACCCTGGACCTTTCCTCCAACCGCATGTCTCGACTCCCTCTAGATGATATTGTGTTGCTGCCTGTGGCTGTTCAAAGAGGCTTATTCATCCATAACAACACCCTGGCATGCGACTGCTCCATCTATCGTATGTTCTGGCACTGGGACAAGGAGGGTTATGTGGCCATCAGAGACTTCAAAGAGGAGTATACATGCAGGATGTATGGAGAATCTCTCACCTCCATCCGTTTCCTCCGAAGCCCTCGCTTCTTTGAGAACTGTACCATTGAGAAGATGATCTCCCTCATCTCCCCCAAGGCTGATAAGATGGTGTATGAGGGGGAACAGGTCAGACTAGATTGCACTGGTACGCTCAGCAGTGTGGTCCTCTCCTACTCTTGGGTTATTCCTCATCAGGAAAACCTAACCCTGCTGATTCAAAATGGTACCCTGCGCTTGAACCAAGACGGCAGCCTCGAGATCTTGGCTGTCCAGTCGGCAGACTCGGGGATCTACCAGTGCATAGCTGTGGACACGGTCAGAATGATTAATGAATCCCGGGAGGTGAACCTGACTGTGGTTGCTCAGCGCTTAACAGAAGAACCTTTCAGCACAGGCTATACCACCCTTCTAGGCTGTGCGGTCACTCTGGTGCTTATACTCATGTATCTCTACCTAACACCATGCCGTTGTGGTTGCTGTAAACCCCCGCCCCCCTCACCAACCATCTCTGGCCTGGGAGAGGACCGCTGCACTCTGGCATCCATCTTTGCAGCGCCACCAAGTGCAGAGCTGAAGCTGAAGGGCAAATCCAATCCTGACAGACATGTGGTCTTCCTTGAGCCACTCATTGAAGACAAGAACGGGCACTTGACAGCAGCCCTTACAGCAGAGCAAGTGCTGGAATGGGACACAGACCAGCTGAGCAGAGTTAAAGAATTTGATGAAAATATGTAGCATGTAGTTTTTGCTGCAGAAACCATGCGGGTTTCTCTTTAGCCTGCCTGAACTGTGGGACGTCTTTCCTCATCAAGTGTGTGGATTTCAAGGACATATCTGCTGATCAAATTAGGTTCTCATTAGCAAAATCCTTTACATATCCCAGTGATACAATATGGCATGAGCTTGTAATACAGATCTGAATGCGAGTACACTGACAAAATAAGCTTCTTCAAAATGAAGCCATTCAAAAGAATAGGCATTGTATTCCTTTACTTCAAACAGAGAGTGATCCCTTCAGTTATGGATATTCCAATAAAGTGTTGTTTTGAAACCGAATCAAACAGCATCTCTTATGAGCACAAGAAGCATCAGGACATCTATGGGTTAAGGGTTTGCTCACATTGGCACACAGAGGTGTGGGAATGAACACTTGGTTGTATGTTGAGTGTTTTAAAACCTCCTCATAAATGTTTCAAAGCTCTTGCCAGCCTGAACCTTTGGCTCACCTGAGGTGCCATGAGGACAGGGGTGGGAGATGGCCGGATCCAATCTTAAGAATGGATCAGGTTAGGCCCTCTATCCACACGTGCACGTGAGATTTGGCAGTACAGCCGATATGAGTGTGTTAAAGAGTTAATACCACTTAATCCCTCATGTCAAGGAAAACATTCCCAGAAAGAAGAGCTGGCCACATCTCTTCCAAACAAAGTGCACTGACTGAATGCAGAACAATAAATCTGGCATTTGAAATTTGACAAAGACTTGCACAGGGCGAGCTGCTCTGACACAGCCGCAGTTGCTGCTCATATGAGATACCATTTATGCCTAGCGCTGTGCAATAAACTGCCGTTTCATTATGCAAATATGCTGTGGCAAAGGATTAAACCTTCCTGCTGAAGAATGGTCCCTCCCACACCACAAGGGGGGATATGCACCAGAAGCAAAACAACTGGAAGAGGGCAGAGGCAAAAGTAGAGAGTAAATCCATGCTGCCCACTACTAGCTGTAATCAGATTTATCTGTAGAAATCCCTGAGCCTCAAAACACATTCAATGCATGGTTTCTGGATGTAGTTCAGAAACTGCATCCGTTTATGCACATGGCTGCTCTTTTTTTTTCCAACAACACAAACCCCTCAGCACACACACAGTCATGTGGTACGATAATAACCAGTTGCTCCATCACATATTACATATACTCACGACATTAACTGAGCTGTACAGTTACATAACATTCATCAAAGCTCCCCTCCCTGCATAACGTCCCTGTGTGTAATAGCAGGCAATGGTTTGTAGAGATGACCACAACACATGAGAGGGGACATGAGCCGGGGTCAGGTTTTAAGAGATTACTCCGCGGATAAATCCAGGTGCTTTGACAATTTGCAGCCTTTGCTTAATCCCCTAAGCTTTCTTTTCTCTCAAATGCCACAAAATGAAAGGACAGATGGAAAGTGAGCTGGGCATGCGTTTCCTCCTGCTTTAAATTCAGCTGCTGGTATGTAAATAAAGTCAGTGAAGTTGAAAAGCAACCTGCAAACACGTCAGTCAGCTGCAGCATTAATATCATGCATTAAAATGCAACTGCAACAGGTCTTAAGTTACTCTAAAATCAGTAAATTCCAATTTGTTGCTGTATATTAAATATTCATTCCTGGCTACTGAAATGTGTGGTGGTGTGAAGGTGCTGTCCTAAGCAGACTCACCAATGTATTAAAGACAACAGGAGAATTATTATGCCACATGAACACATCTGCTGTTCTACTTAATGTGTTAATTATGGAGAAAAAATAAATAAGCCCACTCCGACAGCTTGCTGAGGCTTCTAAAACGGAATGGCAGCAGTTGTTATAGTTGCAGTGTTACAGTGAAAAGCAGCCTCACTGTTTCAATGACATGGTGTTTCAATGACATGGTGCAGTAAATACAGTCACTTCATAACGAACCTCATTTCTCCAATTTCAGTCATAAATATTGTGTTTAATTACAGTTTGAACTGCATAATAAAACCTGTACTCTGATGGCAAAAACTTGTGTACATAAAGATTACAAAAAATCTCTCCGTGAAGACATGAATTGTGTCCCTGCTTAAAAACATTTATAAAACAGACCACTTAACATGTTTTGAACTTAAAAGTGTAACGTTTTTCAAAATGTTAAATTAAATATGATTCTGCAGGGTAATTCTTACTCTCCACTGCAAGTACAATACTGCCCTCTGTTGGCCAAACATTAAAAGTGTGTATGAACTTGACCAGCAATGACCTCTCCTGTAAGACTCTACTTCAGCCTTTCTGTAGCAGAAACCTACAGACAACATTTTAAAATCAAATATACATATGCATACAAAAAGACCACATACAGGGCCATTCTTGGGTAATGCACTCAACACAGTTCCATGTTTGATACAACCTTGTTTTAATAGAACGTTTGTACAACCAAGAATGTAAAAAAAAAAAGAAGAAGAAAAAAACGAGCTAAAATGAAGAGTGACTCACTTTTTCTCTTTAAAAAAATATTGTCTGTAGTCTGTACTTTGCCCCTTGTTCACAAACCGTTTTGAAAATTGGGGGAGGGTGGACAAAAAAAACCAAACAAACATAACATTGAAAGGCAATTACATTTCTTGGCAATATAAATATAGTGGTCTGAACAAGGTTTCAAACATCTGATCAAGGAAGAGCATTTTGTAGCAACGGCACAACACCGGCCGCTGTGTCAATTGTTGATCTAATTGATACAAAACCAGAATTACTCTTTTACCCCCACATCTTGGTTCAATGTGCTCTTCATGTTAAATATATACATTCTCTACGCCAGTAGTTCATGAGTATTGACTGCTCTCCATGGCATTTTAGGGGTAGGTGTAGTCCGAGTAGTAATCTGGGACCCCGCCCCCACCCCTGCCAGGAGGGAAGCCCCAGTTACAAACAGAGCCAAACCTCATTGGACCCCGACCTGGTCTGGATCTCATGGGCATGGGAGGGGCTCCTCTCCCCCTGAAGCCTCCACGCATTATGTCCATGGGCCCTGGCATGTGGCCTCGTGGGCCATATGTGTTGCCGCTGCTGTGTGAACCAATTCCTTGCAGCCCCCCTCGGCAAACAGCACCCATTGTCACTCCTGGGATGGGAAGGAGTCCTCTGGGGGTGGCAACACCACCCCTGCTAGAAGCAGACCCTCCAGCCTTGGCCTGAATAGGACCATCCCCCTGGCTCTCTGGGCAAGAGTTCAGAGGAGTCCTGTTGTCCTGGATGCTAGGCGTACTGACCTTCTCTAGGCTCGGTTCCTTCATTGGGACAGTAGATGGTGCTGCCCCAGAGGTTCTACTCCCCACCATACTATTGGGCATTCCACCTGTACCTGCTCCTGCCCATAATTTATCAGTAATACCAGGGGCAGCCAGTGTCCCTGCTACTTCATTCTGTGTTGAGGGGGGTGGACCAAAGGGCCCCAGGTTTACTCCTGGTGGGTAGCTCTGCTGTGCCCCTGGTGCAGCTGCCCAGTTGTACATGGGTGGTGGTAACGGAGGAATGGGTGTGAGGGCAGGGTATATGGAAGGTTCTGGGTAGTTGGGTAGAGAAGAAGGGGGCAAGGTGGAATTAATAGTAATCGGTGTGGACTCAATGGGTTTACTATGTACATCCTGACTGATTCTGCTTGGCGGGGCTACCACTGTGTCATCAGTCAGAGCTTGAACAGCAGAGGAGACCTCTGGAACTTGAAGGGCCTCTCCTAGACTGCTGGTGGAGGATTGGAGCATGGGCAAGGGTGGGGGGTTAACAAGTGCTAGGTTAGCAAGGTTAGCAGGGGATACAGTGGACATTTTTGTAGGAGTGAGAGCACCAGGGTTAACCTGGGGGAGAGCTGCCGGTTGGGAGAGGGGGACAGTGTTGGCCTGGGTTAAGCTCATCATGCTAGGCTGGTTGAACTCCTGGCCTTGTGAGGCTGAGCAGGCAGGAGAGGAATAGGCTGAACCCACATGGTAGCCAGGGGATCCGGAATATGGGCTCCACTGGGCTGAGCTAGGGAAAAGGTAACTCTGGTGGGGGTTAACCCCAAAATTGGCCAAGCTGTCCTCCACTTCAGCTGAGGATGTACAGCTGTGTCTGGACGCTTTGTACTCCGAGATAGCCGTCTTCAGAGCATTGTAATCCACAGGTAAAGATGATAAAGGGTCCTGGACAGAAGGGTCAGGGAGGGGGGGCCGAAATGCCTCACTCTGGGGTGGGGGAGGGAGGGTGTTCTGTTTTTCCTCCACCAAGTCAGACACATCAGGATTGGACACATCATCATCATCTGAGTCCAAGGACATGTCCTCCTCATCCACACATGCATCAGGCTCTGATGGGGAGAAAGCAAAAAGAAAGCTCGACAATGAGTGAGATGTACTCAAATTAAAACTATAAAATCAGAGGTCTGTTTTAGCACAGTGGTTGTACCTGGAGCAGGGACAACAGGTAGAGTGGGCACTTCAACTACAGTACTGCTTACAAGGCTCTCGAAGTTCGTTAGGATGTTGGCAATGCTAGCAATGATAATCCCATTGCTTGAGAACTTGGGCACATCAAAGTACTTGTCTGTGAATAAGACACAATGAAGGCAAGTAGTAGTGAAATTACAGTGGAACACTGTTTAGCGTCATGCAGATGTCACTTTTAACCTGATCTGATTTAAATGACTTAAATGAATCTTACGGTTCTACTTTGCATTGAAAATTAAGCAGGTGAGTAGCTTAAAAGGATGAGTGCATCTCTGTTCCTTTTTATACCTGTGAGCAAAATGATGTGTCGGAGCTGTGTGTGTTGAGCCTGTAACTTCACCAGGCAGTCTAGATCTGGAGCTTGCTTTGATGGAGTATCACACTCATGGTAGGGCAAGAACTCCACAAGGTGCTTCTTCTGATAGACTGTCAGTAGGTTCAACACCTCTAGAGCTTCAGTGTTCAACCTAGTTTAGAAAAGGAAAAATCAGTAAGAGGCCAAGGATCAGACAAAGGGGAACAGCTAAGAATAAGCACTTTCCAATAAAGAGCAAATTAACACATCAGAATTGCACATAATCTGAATCCTCAAAGGAAGTGGCTGTTCTCCATTCTTAGAATACTTGAAGAAATATTTTTCAGGTGTTTTTTCACAGGTGAAGAGACACAAAAAAAAGAGGCAATTTCTCAAGTATTCTTTTGAACACAGTGTTTTCTGTAAGATATGCTGGCAGGCTGGTTCTTGGCACAGACACTGACCTGCTGAGCTCTTTTAGCTTCTTCTGAGTCTTGCAGTGCACTTTCCATTTCCATGACATGCTCTGTTCCTCCAGGAAGTGAAGGAACGCTTGCAGTTTCTCTGAAACACATAAATGTGCAAGAAAACTTGGCAAAACCATTTGCACTAATGTAGGTTGAATGACTGAATACATGACATCACAGACATAACTTTAATACCATTGGTTATTTGTTTCTGAATATAAGCAAAGCTAAAAAATAGACACATGCCTAGAACTTACTGAGGAGTGCTGCTTCAGAATACCCCAATTAGAAAAAAAATCAAACCATCATAGGTAGAAAGGGTTACTTCTGTACTTTGGTACAGGACTGACTGTGTTCTCAGTATAGTGAAAAAAAACTGATACTGCTAGTTATGATGCCTGACTACATTTAAACAGCACATTAACCATTATTAACCCTGTAGCATCTCATAATTACATTATGTTGTGCACATTGTATCAATCACATTTAGTTATTTCTCTGCTGTTACTGGCTCATGATAGGCTCCAAAGTCTGTGCAGTCATATCACACAAAATATTTACCCTCACCTAAAATCCTTTTTGTGTGTTACAGCATATATTTTCAAATATTTTCCCTCAAGTCCCCTCAAGAAAAGTACTATTGTCAGTACATGCAGAGATATTAGTAAACTGATGTTAATTATTTAGATCGGAGGCTCCCAACCTGGGGTCTGGCCCCCCTCAGGGGGGTACCAGAGATAGCAAGGGGTGCGCACAATTTTGTCTGTACTGAGGTTACCAAAATTATATATTTACTAAGGCTGCCCGATATTAGGAAAACAATAATGTTGTTGAGTGTTGCAATGGTGATATCACATGCCATAAGTGAGTAAAAACAGCCTTTATAGTTTTCATGTTTTTCTGCTTTGGATTTGCTGGTAACAGACTCCAGACACTGACTAATCTATGCACAATAAAATGAAATGCAATATTTCCATTCCCACATGTTTTTTTAAAGAATTTACTTAAACAATTTTTAAAAAATAATTTAGAATCCTATATAAATGTAAACATAATTTATATTATAGTAAATTCTTAGCCAGAAAAAAATTGCAAAAGGAACAATCTATAACAGCAGCACAGTGATTTTATTTTTTGCCCTCTTCTCTGTGGCACTGGGTGTGGAGCTTTGGAAAAATACCATTTATTGTAGTTCAGTTTTTTGCGATATGTATATTGCGCATGTTGATATCGCAATGACGGTAAATGAGATATATTGTGCAGCCCTAATTTTTACACATTAAATTCATAAAATCACAATGTCTGAGAAACGTGTGTGTAAGAATATAAGAACAAAAACCTACAACCGTTAATCACTTTATTCTTTTTGTGTGTCTATACTGGTAGGAGTTGGGGTCGGGGGCCTGGCTTATCTTGGACACAGGCAAAGGGGCTTTGAGGAAAAAAGGTTGGGAACCACTGACTTAGATCATGTACTCATCAATGTGTGATTACAAACAGTGATCAAAATCTCTGCATCTGGTCATTAGTACTCACCTAGAGTGATGTTGCCTGGGTTGAGGATGTGCTCATCTGACACGATGAGGCCCCCGGACACAAAAAGCTCATTATAAGTACGGTTTTTCACATCATCTAGACTGTCCACTCCAGCAAAGTAAACCGTAGACAACTTCTTTAGTGACACCAGTGCAGGAATCTGCCAGGGACATATAGAGATGTTTATAAACATTTGATTTTCAGTTCATGCAGAGGCCACAAACAGTTTTAGCTAGTAGCTCTTAAATGTTCTTAATGGATACAGGGCTAGTTGACATATTTGAGACGTGAAACATAAAGTTCATAAACGTTCAAACAAATCGAGTCAGACAACACCAAACATATTACCTTATGAACATGAGAAGCTATGTCTTCATTCTGAATGATGACCATGAACTTCTGCTGACAGTTGTTTTCCAGGTAGGTCTGAGGGTTGCACTCAATGTTGCCGAGGCTCTCCAAATACCCCTGTGATGAACAGAGTAAAGTCCAGTTGAACAAACAACCAGCTACAGATTATACAACTGCTTGAGTCTATACACAAAATATGTACCTTAATCTCAGTGCAGAGCTGGTTTTCTTCCTGGTTCCCTCGCTGCATGTAAAACTTCACTGCATTCATCTGCATGATCTCCACAAGAGTGGATAGCACCTCTGGCTTGATTTGGCCAATCACATTACTTCCACTCAGCTGGGCAGGGTCAGCCAACAGCTCTGGTATAGGGGGGAGGGAAGCACTGCCAACTAAGGGCAGGCATTTTGGACTGTCTGTAATACTGGGAACCTTCGGCTCAGTCTTTTTCCCTGACGTGCCCACGTGCATCTCTTTTATAGTGCCTTGACGAGGTTTGCTGGTAGGAGAGATCTGTTTCTTGGGGGCGACTGTAGAGGCGGGTGAAGGTGTAGGGTTTGAGGTGGGGGTGGGAGCAGGAGCAGAAGCAAAAGTGGAGGCAGAGGTCTGCGGCTTAGGTTCAGGCAGTGCTGGTTTAAGTAACGATTCCTGTGGTTTAGGCTTTGGGGCTGGTTGTTTTGAGTGGAGGGAGGAAGGAGGGACAGCAGTAGATGCAGTAACTGGAGCAGGAGGAGTAGCTGCTTGAGGAGGGGGAGCAGAGGGGACAGGAGAAGATATAGGAGCAGAGGGCGGCTGAGCAGCAACAGTAGGAGTGACAGGACTGGCAACTGGGTTTGCGGGAGCACCCGGTGAGCGAATTATGCGGTTCATCTTTTCACACAGTGTGTTGACGTAGGTCTGCACAGTCGGTGGCGAGATGTAGTTTGACACATACGGTGAAAAGGTGGATTCCAACCCACAGACACTATCGTCAGGCCAAGTCGGTGGAGGAAGGGAAACGTACAGTATTTTCTGGTTGTCCATCAGTTCGCGAACGCTCGTGCAGAGTTTCTGGAACTCCTGATTGAGAATGGAATCTAGTGTTCTCCCTACTGCCTGCACTGGCCTGTCTGTCCCTGACGCAGCTACGTCCAGGACTGTGGATAATAAGAAAAAATGGATTAACTAAAACAATAAAAGACACAAGCAACACATACACAGCAATAAACACTTCCAGACAAGTAACCGTCAAATTCATTTAATACAACTGAACTAAAATGCAAGTAGTAAGAGGTACCTGTAGAGGTTGTGCTCCACCGTAAGCGGTCATGGCTGAGTGTTTCAGCTGTGCGGGGCGGCTGCTGCTCAATGCTGGAAGATGGACTGCACATGTCCGTGCTATTACTACATACCATTTGTTCCTAAACACAAAAAATAATTATATGAAATTATTATGCTGGTGAAGAAAGGGTTATTTTGTGCTTGATCATCTGCACAAGGAAGGGAGAAAAAACGTTGTCAAGTACATCTTTTAAAAATTTAACTAGTGCAAACGAATATTGGCCAATAACTGTAAATACTGAGCAGTTACAAGGACAACTTATAAAATGTTTACACTAACCCATTGACAATTAACTGAATTAATATTTGCTTTTGTTACAATGCAAGTACTTTGATTAGCTAATTAAAAGCTTTCTGCAAAGTCATGCTGTATACAGTGGTTGACGGCATTTACAATACATATACTATAGCTACCAAAATAGCTTGGTCTTTCTTTGAAAATGGATTCATATTACTTTAGTGTTCTGTAATTTTGAAGTTTAAAAAATCTGAAAAGTACTTCAGTGAGACGTCTAAAATAATTAATGCAGCCTCTGAATGATAACTGCCCAAGATTGTTGAGTGCCAACATTTGATGCCATATGAAAAAGCAAAGAAAAGAAAGAAAGCTTGTTGTGCCCCAAATTGTTATTTGTTAAGTGCGCATGTTTAGTGTCTTATTTTCAAGACAACAAATTATTAAAACATTGTAACTGTGACTGTTTAACATCATTAAACAGCAGGCTGGCAACCCACTTAACACGGCTGTATTTGTTGTAGCTCAATTTCTCCCCAGGTCTAAAAGTGTGCGGGGTAGTTATTTCCAAATAAGCCAGTTACTAAACCGGCCTGTGGGGGTACAATCTTGAAAATCCACACCTAAAAGTCATTTTCTCATTTCTGCTAGCTGGATGGAGACAGGAGCCAGAAATTGGAGTATACAGGGACAGAATGAGAGAAACCCAACTTTCTTAGACATTCATAATTATCTTCAGAATGGTCACTGCATGAAAGACCACCTGACGCTATTTATGATTAACAATCGAATGATTCATGAATTTCGTAGCAACTAGCTGCTATGATTTTTTATCTTTAAATCAATATTGCTGATGCAAATGTCGTTACCAAACACCACGCACCTAACTTATGTCATTGTCACACTGAGTTAATAAACTCTGGGTTATTTAAAATCTGTTGACTAGCTGAATAGCAGATTAATGGCACGCCTCATTAGGCACAGAAAAGCTACTCTCGAACACTGCACACTGGGTCAGTGTAAGAGTAAACGGATGGATCAAACAAACTGTCATTTGGAAAAGTATTTTTAAACCCAAAAACCACAGTAGTTTATTTTAGCATAGCTGCTATATTTCATTGTTTACTCTGACCCACTTGCAATAAGGATATTGGTTATCTAATTACATATTAATGTATCTTTACCCTTCCCTGAACAGTATAAAAATTTTGCATACAGGTAACAAAAATTTGCACAAAAATAAAGTAAAGGCCCAAACCTCCAGGTAGTCCTGTGTGGCCTGCTCCTCCTCTACATGCCTGAGACGCAGGTCATGGTCACAGTGTGTGGTGGGTTCTGGCGGCTCAGCAGCCTGCGGTGTTGCCAAGCTGCCCTGGTGCTGCAAGGGCAGCACTGAGACAGACGGTGCGGTGGTGGTGGTGGTGGTGGTCGTGGCTGCAGCAGCAGCGGCAACAGCAGCAGCCACAGCAGTGGAGCCATGGGCAACCCTATTTAATGCGCTGAGAAAAAGCTTAAGCAGGGCCTGTGTGTCCGGGAGGGAGGCGCTGTGTGTGACCTGCTCCCGCAGGTCCATGTCGCACAGTCCAATATTGTCCATCATCGTTGACAGAGAGACAGACTTGTCGCCCTGAGGAACTGAGAGGATGATGAAAAGATAATGAAGAAAGATGCAGTGTGAACAAATGAACAATCTTTTCATTCATAACTTCACTAGAGAAACTGCACCAATCTAGTGGTCTAGGAGTTGTGCAAGCAAACACAGAGACTTCACTATGTAGTCTGCCACTTTTGATTCGTAGCCGCATCCCCACAAATCACAGGGATTTTATTTAAGACTAAAGATGGCCTTTCTTTACTTTTTGGCATCCATTACTAGCCCTGTGCAGAGACCCTATGAAACTCATTTCAAACTCATTTCAGCTGCAGCTGATACCATTTTTTCAGTTATGAGTTAAGAGATCTTCCTCAAACAAACTGTTATGATATAAAATCCTTGGAAGTTCACAAAACTACATGTAAATTCCTGAATCGCAGTAGAATTAAGTTGAAATAGAGACAATGTTGCACCAAACAAGAATTACTCATTCAGAAACAAGCACAAATCTGTCAAGAATCACAGTCAAGCATAAAAATAGAACTAAAGTTTCAACAATCAGTTAACTAATTTGGTTAGTTGAGAATGGGGAAGATAAAATGTAATCTGATTTCTTTATAAAAATCTACCATAGCTTAGGCTACAATTTGTTTGACTTAAAAAAAAAAAAAAGCAAAGCTCACAAATATTAAACATAAACAAATAAATACTAGTGTATTGAAGGCTCTTGGGCCTGAAAAATTTTGATGCAGAAACAACATGGGGTCATTCAGAAGTGTACAACACAAATTGTGGGGGTAAATACGGCTACTAATTTGCTGCATCGTTTAGAATAAACAATACTGAATGTTCTTTTTCACCCCCCAGTGTTGTGACCAGGCAAAAGGAACGACAGGCACGGAGTTTCAATTAGTGGAAAGCCTTGCGGATTAGGTAAGCCCTTCTTACCTCTCCCTAGCTCTCCATTGCTGAGGAGCCCAGTGTTCAAGTACTTGTTGACACCAGCCGGCTCATCATCCTCCAGCTTCCTCTTAAGGCCTGCGACATCCCAATCTTCAACGTGCTCACGCCCACTGGTGTCCTCCTTCCCCAGAGTACGTTTGTGGAGCTGTATCAGTTTCAGCAGTTTCTCCATCTTGTCCTTGTCATACTCAGCCTGGCTGACCGGGGGCTTCTGGGAGCTGCCGTTGGACTGTGCTGCTGCTGGTCCTGGCCTGCCACTGCTTGAAGCACGGTCTGATCCCCCCCAGTCTGACACTGGGCTGTACTCCTCACAACCACCACCGGGCGGAGATGTTCCCCCACCCTGACCGCCCTCCACCAGGCCCTGCTGCAGCCGCACCACTGGCAGCTGAAAGTTGTCGGCCCCAAACATATAAGCATTCAACGAAGAGTCCACACCCTTGGGTCGGGATGCCGGGTGCATATTGGGCCGCTCGTCCAGGCTCGTCCGATACTCAGGCAAGACAAAGGCGCGGCCCATGCCCTGCTCCCTGAGGCAAAGGTAGTCCAGTGCCTGGTTCTTAACTCCAGCAGCCAGGTCTTTGGGTTGGCTGGAGCGCAGTTTGAAGAACGCATGATGCAGCGCAGGGATAAAGGTGTCTAGGTGCTCAGTGATTGGGTCTTTGGGTTCTAAAACCGCAGAGTCCTCATGTAGGCCAGAATGCTTTGACACTTTTAAAGAAGCAGAGAAAAACAAGAAAACCGGTCAACACAGTACCATGCCAGTCTTAGGTACATGCAAAAATAGTCTTTACACAGTAAAAACAAAGCAATTGTGTTCATGAAAAATGGCTTCAAACTATTTGCAAAAGGTGCCCAAAACCTTTGCAAATACACATTCACTCACACACATGTACATACATATACACACACACACAGATACATACAATAGGGATGCAAGATTAATTCCGATCAATTAATCACAGAAACAATGACACGAAAAAAAAAACATGGTGGTGACTCTTTTGAACCCGGCCCGGTTCTGGTTCCACCTCAACGCAAAGCATTTAGGAACAGCCCCTGATTCCAGTGCCAGCTGCCAGCCCCACAAGACCAGGCACTCAGACCCAAACTGAGCACATCCACCTGTGACCACTAACTCTCCAGCAAAATGGTCTTTGTTGCTAAATTTATTTTGAGTTTCCGTGTATGTGTGGGTGCTGGAACCAATCACCCCCACCTCCAACTTATTCCCCCAGCGATTTGTATGAGTAAACAATAAAGAAAACAAGCCAGGAGTAATATACTTACTGAACCGTGCTGTAATTCTTGGCTCTTGGAAAATAAAAAGTGCCTGTAACCCTTTGTCACTCCTCCCTCGTCTCTCTATATATTTCAGCAGAAGATAGGCAGAAAGTCAGTGCATGCTGGAATCACAGCACAGATAAGACAAGTAGGGAGAAGAGTGTATAGATATGAACATGACAGCATACCATTAGAACCGTGCATGTGAGACGACGATAAGAGGAACAGAAAGCCTCTGTCCACCAGTGGCTTCACGAGAACCTGAAGAAAAACATACAATAAGAAACACCCGGATTCTCCTTTATAAGAGGCATGACGATCATCTACATTATCAACTAACGAAAACCAGGACAGGAAAAAAAGGAGGGAGAACAAGGAAGTTCTCATATCAATTTGCATCAGCTACAGAGAAGCTATACATCTCCAAACCAAATTTGTTAACTAACTTCACTAACTCTATTAAAGTAGGACTCGTGTCACAAAATTTACCAACACTTAACACACACAGTATATATACATACATTAAACATGAGCTGGAAAATAGCACAACGCTCACCATTTTTTCCCTCTCCATTCTGTGAAGCAGCCTGGCTAGGCAGTTGCCCTGTTTAGTCTTACCGAAGACTTCAAATAGACTGCCATACATCCCACACTTCATTGCTGCCATGGAAAAAAGGACAATAAGTGAATAAAGTACCACAGGAAAACAAACAGTTTGAACTGCTGTTTTTGTTTAGTGCATAAAATGTAAAAAGCCCAATTTAATTTTTTTTTTTACTGGCATCAACAGAGTGGCAGAAATTTAGGCAGCAGTGGTAATATTACCCTCTCGTGTTCCACTGTAAGTGTCCCAAGAAAGCAGCGTAGAAGGAATTTTCCTCTTCACTTGATCAAGATGCATCGCTATACTTATATCTATTTTGTCAGGACTAAAAGGCAAGCAAATAAAATGTCAATATTCCACATGCAGCATGTTTGTTTTCAGATATGTTATGAGATACAAGTGAAAAAAAGCTGTGTTCAGCAAATAGAAAAAGTTTTGAGCAAGTTCAAAGGCGCTTGTACATGAGAAGTAGGGTTAAAGAGGTCACGTACAGTTTGAGGGGAAGGAAGGGACTGGAAGAGCGGATGCACACTTGATACAGCTCTTCCCCCCTGTTCACCAGCAGGCCACTCCACACTGTGTACCTACGCCGTACTGCCAAAAACAGACAGACAATCTAATCAGTTTCCTCCAGCTAATACTATAATGGGCAAGTCTGATGCAGGCTGAATAATAACAAAACTACTACTTAGTATGGCTACCAATTGATTATGACTAGGAAGACAACTCACCTCTGTGTCCTTCGAACATAGTGCTGCTTAACCTTCAAAAAAATAAATAAATAAATAAATAAAAGCACTACGTGAAAACCGTTATCACACCACCATCAGCTGGCAAGATGTCTACTGACTGCACACTACATGAACATTTGTATACTGAACAATACATGAATCTAAATGACTACTAAAATGTACACTTGCACATCATATTCACAAAACCAGTCCTGAAAGCAGTATCAGTGTAGAATCTGTTTTGTGTCAGTGAAAACTGACTTTTTTGAAAACTCCGGCAACAAGGTGATTTTTGAAAATTCCCTTTCTCCGTTTTTGTGTGGACAAGAAAAATGAAGATTTTGGACTGTTTCGCGTCATACTGTGCGGCACTCATGTGACGTCACAGTATGCGCCATGTTTACATTAGGTTTTCATCTACAATGCCTGATGTTTACAAAGTACTGCTACTCTCAACCTTGTTAGAGGTTTTGGCATCTTTATACTAGGTGTGGCATTAATTTCGATCAGTTAAGCACAAAAAAAATAAACATGTTAAAACATATTAGTCACGCACCACGTAATTTTATCCCAGTCACAAAGTGCTTCCGTGCCTTTTTGCACAGTCTTGGGATTCTGTGCTACCTAGCGTTAGGGACACTGGTTTATCTGTGCTATCTTGCGTTCGGGTTTACGTTGATTAATACCTTAAATTCTCTTTTAATATGTATGTAAGGTGTATGTTGCTACTATGGGATCTGTGTCTTAGCCCTCATTACGTAAGCAATTTCCTCTAAAGTGAAAGTGAAAGTGACCATTCTGTCATATGTGAACACACTACAGCACACTGTGAACAGCACGAAATTCGTCCTCTGCATTTAACCCATTCACCAAGTGAGGCAGTGGGCAGCCAGGAACGCAGTGCCCAGGAAGCAGTGTGTGGGGACGGTACCTTGCTCTGGAATCGAACCCCCAACTTCCTGATCATAGGACGAACGCCTTAACCACTAAGCCACCAGCTGCTAGGCTCAATAAAGCTGATTCTAAAATGCCTTTTTCCGCAGTTTGCAGAATGCTATCTAAAGCTAGGAAACATCAGCACTGTCCAGAATCAGCACAAGTGTAAGCATGGCACGATCTGAAGTAGCCTCTGTCCTGCTTCACGGCAGCATTTCTTAGTGTTAGAAATTGACCGTATAAATAGGCTCTATGCACTTCTAACCATCTACCTATCTAGGCTCTTCTCATTTAAATAAAATATAATTTTTCTCTGACTAAGCATATTATTTGCCTATTTCTCATCATTATCAGTTTTATAAACTGTATAAACTTAAAGGCAGCATTTTTTGACAAGGCAATAAGGACATTGTGCCCAGTCTCTTGTAATGACGCCTCCCCTCCAAGGATTCTGATTGGTCACCAATGCTAAACGCCACCTGTTGCCCTGGTATGCGTTTAAGAGTTTTTGCGATTAAGTGTGGACGGAAATCATTTTGAGAACGTGCTTGTGTGGATGTGATTTTTTATTTCTTATTATTTTTTTAATCCAAAATGGAAAATGTCCGTTTTCAGAAATACCTGTGTATGTGTGGACAAGGCCTGAGGCTACCATCAACCTGATTAAAAACAAAAATATGTGATTGAGATCCTGTACCTGCGAACAGCTGTAGATGACTCTTTGTCTTTGTACTGGAAAGACACCACCGCATAAGGACACACATGTCTGGGCCGGGACTTCAGCTCCTCAAACGCAAACTCGTAAAAGTATTGCTGCAGGTGAGAAACAAGCAATGAGCAAAATCTGAACAGACACAAAAACTGTTCAAACACATGTCCAGTGAAAATAAAAACACTGTAAACAGGTGCGGACATCCTTGCATGTATTACGGTAAAAGGAATGCACACATACCTGAGTGAGCTCAAAGGCCCTGTACGATAATAATGAGGTTACTTTGCTGGCATTTTTGTGCACATGGCTGTCAAACTTCTGTGCAGGTTCCAGATTACTCTTAGGCATATTTTCAAATATGCTCTTTGATCTACCCTGTAAGATAAAGGTATACGCCACAGAATATTCAGAATCAACAACCAACAATTCATTGATTATTACTAGGGCTGGGAAAGTTAAGCGGTATTATCGCGTTAACGCATTATTTACTTAACGCCGCTAATTATTTTATCGCGCGTTAACGCAGGCTTTTAAAATCCTTTTCATACTCGGTCCTTTCACCGAAGTAACGCACACAGGGGCGGACTGGGACGTTCTTTACCAGGTTGAGTATGCGCATCTCAGCCCCATCTTTAGCAGAACGCACAGATTGCCAGTCCGCCCCTGAACACCAGTGCTGAGCTATTTAATATGGACAAAAGTACTGGGACATCTGACCCCCACAAAAACCAGCCGACACGTACAGCGCTCCCATTACTTTTGTACATATAAAACGCCTGACCATTACACAAAATGCGACTTTAATAACACTGGCTACGCCCACATGCTCTGCAGCTGCTATATTGGTTGCGCCCCCATGTTCTGGGAACTTATTTTTCAATAACAAGCTAGATAAAACATGAAAGCCCTGCAGTGGCAAATAGCTTTGGTTTTATATTTGATTTGATTACATTCATGTTTTTACAGAAATATTTGAACTTC
>JBBPDE010000134.1:18752379-18779215 GCA_037974605.1 Nannopetersius ansorgii
GCATAGCCCCAGTTTTTTTCAGTTATTTATTACATTTGAACAATGTACAACTGGGATTGGAAAATATATATCTTCATATCTTGGAAAAAGTAATTGTTAAGAAAATATACAAATGTTCCGTTCAGTGTAAGTATTTTTTATGCAAGTTAATATAACAAGAATTAAATTCCAGCAAAATCGACACAACAAAATTTCCAACAGTGATGATATGGATGTGTAGGATTGTGACAAACAGTAGTTACAAATTAGGCGGCCTAACATTTGGTGTGATTTAACAACACTTTCCTTTGTTTACCTTCTACACTGTGGATCTTATGCCACAAAGCTGTGTTTTGTGCCTGCTGTATTTATCTGTGATACTTTCCTGTTATTCATTTTAAATTCCAGACTTATTACATATTTCAAAATTAGTTACTAGATGTACAACAGTAATCTGACTGAGTAGTTCTAGGAATAATAACAGTTGTACATTTATATGGAAAAAATTGGAACCCGCTGACAAGTCCTGGCCACCTAACAGGCTATTTTTTGTTTAAATGAGATCAGTTAAATTAAGTCAATGTGATCTAGAAAGAGACGTATCCCAGACAAAACACCTAGAAAAGAATGTGGTGGGACTATGAGCTCTTTTACTCTGAATTTACAGCATCTGAATTCAGTGATTCTGGTTTGCAGCTGATTTTAATATCTGGGCTCGGGAGGCAGGAGAAGGGAAACTGTGTGTTTCAATAGAAGGACCAGGACACACTGAACTCTACTTGGATGATCACCAAGATGGATCCTGCAGTGTGTCCTATACTGCTCAAGAGCCAGGTGAGGTCACTTTGTGAAGTGACTTAGAAAAGGCCCTTGTGTCCGCTGTTCTCTGTCAAACATTCTTAAGAGCATCTGTTTTTCAGGTGACTACGAGTTATCAGTCTTGTTTAATGAGGAACATATTTCAGCAAGTCCCTTTCTTGTGTCTGTCAGTGTCCTAACTGACAACACAGAGAATTCTCCAAAGGGCCCAGCCAGACATATGGCCACTGGTATGTACAGCTAATAATAATAATAATAATAATAATAATAATAATAATAATAATAATAATAATAATACATTTTATTTATAAGCGCCTTTCACAACTCTCAAAGTCGCTTTACAGAAGGAATAAAAAGTAAAGTATAGATCAATTAAATTAAGAAGAGTTTATAATCCTTGTGTTATCTTCAGATGTTCAGGGAGGGCGTTCCACACTGGGGACCCTATGCTTCATGTTATTTGTAATGTAGAAATGTTAGGATCATTGTATTTATACAGTACTACATTTCCCTATGTTTTGTCCTTACAGATGACAAGCTGATAGGTAATGGCTCACTGTCTGAGTCGATGTTTGATTGTGGTGCTGAGTCAGTTTTGTCTTATGCCCCTGAAATCACCAGCCATGGGCTCGGACTGAGGGAGGCTGTAATTGGTCAGAAAAACACCTTCTATGTGGACTGCAGCAAAGCTGGTAAGTTTTACACTGTGACGACCACTAAAAGTACAGCAGATATGTCACTTTAGTACCAGATTAACAAAAGAGAAGTATATCAGTCGAAACATCATGATAATTCAGAAGCAGTGTGTGTTTACTTGTAAATGACATTCTGTGTATTTATGTTCTGCAGGGAGAAATATGCTGTTTGTTGGCATGCTTGGCCCCACAGTTCCCTGTGAGAGAATGACAGTCAGACACTTGGGCAAAAATCAGTACACTGTCAACTACACCGTCAAGGAAAGGGGCGAATATATTTTAGCAGTGAAGTGGGGGGATGAACACATCCCAGGCTCTCCTTTCCACATCAGCGTTTCATGAAAGCATCAAGAAGACAAACATTTAATGGCTTTATAAGAATATTGTTAGAGTTCAATAACATATAGATTGATTGTTAATCATTTAGCCATTTATTTGGGGAAGAACTGATTTTCCGTGTAAAAAAAAAAGTAATGTCAATGTAGTAAAACATTAGGAGTTTTTGTTTTTCAAAACTTTATTGATATCTTGTGATAAAATTTAATTTCAGTTTTCTCTTCAAACCCTCCAGACATGGATGGATTTGTAAAACTCACACGGCAGCACATGTGATTTAATTTTATGAAGCACTTAGTGGCAGATAAAAACTCTTGATGAAGACTAGACATACTACTGGGTCTGGAAAACATTGATAATATAATTACATGCATAAAATGACTTCTTTGTATGTTGCTTGTATTCATTGTAATATTAGTGTTTGCGTGCAGCATTGCTAACTGTCAAGATAAATGGCTTTTTACATATAATTTTCTCAGATTAATGGAAAGATTCTAATATCCACTCCAAAGTGCTGCCTCTCCAATCTTCAGTATTCGATGATAAACATAGCAAACATCATACAGCCATGAAAAGTAACCTTTACCTTTTTGTACTTAAAATAAGTATGTGGGTCAGAATAAAAGTATGTGGGTCAAAATGAAAGGAAACAGTAGTGTGTAGTGTGTTCTATGTATGTATTACCATGTGGCTTTAGGGGTCTTTAAACCTTTTTAAACCCAGGTCACCACCCCTGGTCCTGGAGATCTGGACCTTCCTGAGAGGTCTAGTTCCAGCCACATGGTGCATGGTTGGATCTAAACACAGAAGACAACTAGACCTCCAGGAGGAGCGTTAGTGACGGCTGCTTCAAACCCTTTTTTCCATACCCTTTTATGGGATCATTAAACTTAACACTACATGTATTTTTTTGTGTTGTATTAAAACATATGAACTGTGAAATCCATTATGAATATGCTTCTATAATAAAAGTCTGACCACTGAGTAATGTAATGTTCGAATCATTGAAAAACCCAATATTGTTAACAAGAAATCCTTGTTGGCCTATTTGAATGTGAAAGCTTCTCTAGACGATTAACACTGACATGTAGAGCAGAGGAGAGGTGCTCAGGCCTAACAGCCTTTCCAGCGGTACTGATCTGAACTGATCAATGAACACGTTTCTGTGAGAGCAACATCGAAGACCACAGCACACATCACAGACCACAGCACACACCGTCTGCTGTGGCTCATTTCATTGTTTGACATCATGGTGAGCATCCAGAGCACATGGAGCAACAAGGGACGATGAGATATGAGAAAACGTGATGAAATCTGAACGGAAACTAAAACTGTTTTCCAAGTGATGTGGTACTGCTGAGAACGACACGAAGTGCACCGAATCCTATCCATCTGGGAATTATTAAGTCAAGTAAGTTTATCTTTTATTACTTCAGCTGTGATTCAGTGTTAGGAAAGCCCAAGATTAATATTTGCTCTTTTACATTTATCTAAGTAGATAAGCAGTGATTCACTTGAGTTGCAGAAATTGTTTGAATAGATTTAAAATGTTTTGCTCTTAACCTCTATCTAGCTTTTACTAGGTTGTTCAGTTCATGGCACTCAAATGAAACATGCATGCTGTTGCTTGTGAACAGTGATTCTGCTGTAAAATGCACTGCGAAACTAAAGGGGATTTGTACATTTATAATCGCATGATCCAAAAAACTGGGTTACATATTGATTATTCTGACAGATGCAGACCACCCTCCCCCATCATCCAACACATGGTAATCTGAATGCTAGTGCATTGTTTGATCATACTCGATAAATGTGACTGTATAGTTTATAATTGCATTTACTTTTATCTTTACAAAAGCGTATATCCGGATGCCTCTCTGGCCGGGTCTGTTTCACCGACTGTTTTACTGATAGGCCTCTCGCTGACTGCAGCCAGTCCTACAGCTGTTATGGATCTGGATGTGCTGAACTTGTTTGCCATTGCAACTGGGACACTGGCTGTTCCTATTCTACTATTCATGGCATCCTTTATGCTGTGGCCTTCATCGCTCATCAAAGTTTATTATTGGTAAATAAACACACACTGTAAAACATGTTTTTCTTATGTAATGTTTCAATGTTCTTTAGTTTTAAATGATATGTTTAGTTTAAAATGATTAGTTTTAAATATCCTAGCAGAACCATTTTATTTTATACACTTTATATTTTATAATTATTTTATAATTTATTAGCTCTGTGATTAAGAAAAATCAAGATTATTAAGAAAACACTTGATTCATAAGTGCTGCAGTAATATTTACTGTCAAGTAGTACTGCTTTTACAAAACAGCAATATAATACGAAAACTTATGTTAATTATGTATTATTAATGCAATAGAGATGAAAATATATATATTTAATTTAATTGATTTTAATTATTCATTAGAAATAATCACATATATCTATTTTATAATTAAGTTTTACCAAAAAGATTTTAAAAAATGGACCCCAAGCAGCACCACCACAGCCCTGAGGTTGGAAACCTTTAAAAGAGGATTCAGTTTATGTATGCAGTCATATGTGTGTGGATAGAGAGTATTTGGAAGTGGCTCATCCAATTAGATTTTACAGTGATCTGCATTTGTTGCTTTAATCAGGTACTGGAGGCGAACTCTTGGTCTGCAGGTGAGCTACGCTGAAGTTGGTGGATATCGTTTCTGCTACTCCCACAGAGGAAAGCCCGGCTTCAGGCCTTCTATTCTCATGCTCCATGATTTCTCTGCACACAAAGACACTTGGCTCTCTATGGTGAAGGTGTGTAGTACAAACTCATTAGGGCATCTTCATTGTGAAACCAGTGAAGTAATATGACCCTGTGCCCTCTGTTTGTGCAGTACCTTCCAAAACATCTGCACCTTCTGTGCGTGGACATGCCAGGACATGAGGGAACAACACGCACCAACGCAGAAGATTACTCCATCCAGGGTCAGGTTAGGAGAATAAGACAGGTAAGCATGCTAGAACTAGCATTAATGCTAAAGCTTGCGCAACAAAATTATACCAAAGTCCGGTATACATATATTTTAACCCCTTAAACTGACCACTTCAGTTCTGCACTGTCATACCTGTTAATTCACTAGGTATTACTAATTCATATATAACTAGTAAATTATGTAGTTGTATGATTAATAGCCTGCCTCAATAATATGCCTGCATTTCTATGCTTAGGTATTACACAGTGCAAACACATTTACACATTGTTTAGAGCTATTTTTCTCAGTTTGTATTAATGTGTCTTTTTAACACACTTTAATCAATACAAGCAATAAAAAGGATCAAGAATTGTTTTGTTTGTAAAAACAAAAGTAGTTGATATTGTGTGAGCTGGTATGGAGAACACAGGTTCAGTTCCAGATTTCCTCCAGAAGTTGTTTGGATTTGTGAAATTACATCAGCAGCTCCTGATTTAATTTAAGGACTGAGTCAAACCAGGTTACTGATGGAAACAAAAAAATAATACTGGACTTCAACAAGGAACACTTTGAGTTACTGAAATCACTATTCATTGTATGTTATTTGTATTTAGTTTGTATTTATATTTGTATTTAGTTTTTAGTTGTATTTAGTTTTGTTTGTTTTTAGTTTATTTAGTAATAGTAATGTGGGAAAAAACACTCACTGATAATCCCAACCGTTTTTAAATATTATTTGCACAAGTGCCTAGGACATTTGCACAGTACTGCATACATACAAATGTATTCTAGATGCATGGTGAATCTGAGCTGTATTATCTGTATTCTTCTCTCTGTGTTTGTTTCCAAGTTTGTAGAAACTATTCGGCTAAACAGGAAGCCATTCCACTTGGTGGGCACCTCAATGGGAGGAAGTGTAGCAGGAGTGTACGCAGCCTGTTATCCCTCTGATCTCTGTAGCATGACGCTGATCTGTCCAGCTGGTTAGTGTAAATCCAAGTTTATCTTCAGGGATATTTGCTTTATTCTGATAAACTACGTCACTACAGGTTTTACAATTTACCACCTACACAGAAAAGCAGTTAAACAACATACAGTATACTATAAACGTACAGAAATTGCTATCTGTGCCACAATTGTTGGCACACTTTTAATTAATATTTTGTGCAGACTCACTTTGCAAAGATAAGAGGCGACTCTCTGACCCCATATCCAAGCTATTGTCCCCAACTGCTCCTTGTAGATTCCTTGGACTCTCAAACCATTATCCTAAAGATGCATGTGGCCAATTCAGACAAAATCCTTTTCCATGCGGATTCTTAACAGTCTTCATTATTGCCCAGACATTGAAAATCGTCCTTTTGTTTAGCTAGTCTTGTATGTAGCAATTTTTCGTAATTTGTTCTGCCTTTTTTTACATATCACTCTCATATTTATATCCCAGTGAAACACCTCATAATAGTGAAACCGGAGCTCATAGCTGAGACCTTTTTATGTTTGCAATCACACATATGGAACATGCATGATTTTACTTCAAATCGATTTTACACATAAGAATTGCTAAGGGTGCCAACAACTCAGTCAAGATCAAAAAGGATATGCAATAAAGAGTGATTTTACAACTGACTATGATCATGTTACCAGGGGTCATGACAATATTTGTGGAAGGCATTGTATCTAAAGTCTAAAAATAAGAAAAAACTTTAATACATTGTAATACAATGAGTGCTTATTTCTTAAATCTATGGCCATAATTTATTTCAAATATGAGCCATTTCTACATATCTGCTTAAGTCAAGGCCAAAAATATATTTAAAGTCTGCTGTGGACCCATTATCAGTGGTGCCACAGCCCAGGAGAGTCCAGGAGAGTGCAATTGGTCTTGCTCTCTCTGACTTGGTAGGATGACTCGGCCCCTGCCTCATAACATTCTGTAACTGATGTAATGTAATTTGTAGCACTGTCATAATAATAATAACATATCAAGGTAGTACAAGTTTGTCCCACTTTATTTGGATGTATTTCAACTGATAAAATCTATAGAATACACTATTAGCTGAATTCCAGTAGCATTAGAGCTAAGATCAAAACCAGATGGTTTGGTTAGAGTTAGGAGTAAGTTCTGGAATGAGGTTACAGTTAGAGTCTACAGTGGACCATCCAAAAGAGCTTTGCTGCTCCACCCTAATTAAAATACACATTCCACCACTCCAGGGCTAAAGTACCCTTGCATGACCAAGTTTGACAACCAAATGCATGAGCTGCAGAACAGTGAATACACACTGAGCATCCCTCTCATCCCGGCCACCCCAGAGGAGATGGAAGACATGCTGAAGCTCTGCTCACACGTGCGCTTCAGAGTTCCCCAACAGGTACGGGCCACTGTCTGGACATCAGTGGTTTTGGCGAAGGTATGTTTTACATTGTATATGTGTCCAGAGTTGGCTAATACATGTTTGTTTTATTCTCAGATTCTTCAGGGACTGGTAGATGTACGAATTCCACACAATGACTTTTATCATGAAGGTCAGTTCAAATAGTGTTCACTCGACATCAGATCGACTTTTTGGTTTGCATAATTGTAAAGTGACTATATGGTATTCCACAGTAAAATCTATAGCTTTCTCATTTTTCAATCTGTGTAGTTTTCATGGAGATTATGGGAGAGAATTCTAAATATGCCTTACATGAACACATGCACCTGATATCCACTCCTTTGCAAATCATCTGGGGAAAGCAGGACCAGGTATGTGTGCACGGATAGTTACCCTACAATACACTGGTCTTTCACATTTGAATTACAAGGAAATATTAGAAATACTTAAAACCAATGTAACAGACTGGATTTGAACTGTAATATAACAATCTACAGTTTAAGTGTAATTTATTGAGAACTTCGCCACATCCTTTCTAACAATTTTTGGAAATACCTTGTGTCCAAAGACTCCCAGCAGCATTTCAAGCCTACAAACAGTTATGTCTCATTTGGTTGACGCTCATTTCAAACTTGTCTGTCCAGCTTGTCCCATGCAGCTCAAAGGGACAAGGATCTGGAGATTGGGGAAGCCAAGATATAATTCTCAAAATGTTTTGCTTTTCTTTGGACTGGATATAATTTTGGGTCAATTCTGAATGATTGGGATCATTATCCTGTTGAAGAATGATACTTTAGCTTTTTCATCATCAAACACAAAGTGAATGTCAGTGCATTAAAGACAGACCTGATCTGTCTTCAAAATTATTTTGAGCCTTTATGGTTAAATAATATATTACTATAGACTATAACATATTGAAAACCAATCAGTTATGTTTTTTTTAAGTATACGTAATGTTTTCTTGTAATAAAACTTCAAAAGAGCAGCGTATTGGTATTTATTATTTACAGCAGTGTATTTAATTATTTATGTATTCAATAAGTATTATTATTTCCTTTTATTCAATGGTGGGCCCTGAGCTTCTGGCTTGTAATGCATATAAACTGTGTTTGGATGATTCAGTAATGGAGTCATAAATTTTACTACCACACATATTCTCTCCTGTTCTCTTTATAGGTGGTGGACATGTCTGGAGCATCTGTGCTTGCTGAAGCAGTTCCAGGCTGTCGCGTGGACCTGCTGGAGAACTGTGGTCATTCTGTAGTGATGGAGCGGCCACGACGCACCGCCAAACTCATCTTGGAGTTCATCATCTCTCAGCAAAGTGTGACGAGTGCCACAGCCAAAAAGAAATACTGAATAAGCACCGTAATACGCAAATGTAATATTTAGACAGATTCATGAGTATGAAGGTGCTGTCCCAGACAAGTAGACTACTTTCTCCTGTTGTCATTTTACATTATATAGAACTTTAGATACCGCATGGACTTTTTAAAATCTAATATTAATATGTCAACTATATGTACTGGGAAAGTACAGGGATTTTAATGACATTGCGTTCGGAGTTGGTCACACTTTGACAACTGAAACAGCTTCTACTCTTCTTGGAAGGCTCTCCACAAGATTTTGGAGTTTCTGTGGGAATGTCATTCTGTATGGCATTGATGAGGTCAGGCACTGATGTTGGATGAGAAGGTCTGGCTCACGATTGCCATTCCAGTTTATCCAAAATCTCTTGGTGATGCTGAAGCATAAATATTGCCCTTCACTGGAGGCCCAAACACGTTTGTCCCAATACTTTTGTCCATAAAGTGTATTAATGATATGAAACTGCCCGCCCCTTTATACAGACATAACTTAAATAAACAAATGTCATGTTGGACTGGTTTGTGGGTTTGTTTGATTGGTTGGAGGATAAAGCCACACTCGTTTCTTAAAAAGATTCAGCTTATGCAGAAATATTGCAGATGTGTTCGTTTATTTCAGCCACTGTGAGTGGCAGCCTGTGGGTCACGTGACCCACAGCAGGCAGGCTCTGCATGCTAACTCAGGACTGCAATGCACTGTCAGCCCTGAGCAGCATTCACTTTCTCTTTTCCCCCATTCAAACGACCTGCCCTGACCCGAGGTAAGCTTGCGTCTGTTTTATAGCCCATAGTGGTATGCAAAATGTGTGTATGTTTATTTATCTCCTTTTCCAGAGAAAATAGCCATAGCAACAGTTAACAGCTAGCTAGCCACCCAGCTTTAACGGGCTAGCTGTGCTAATTAGCCACTAATGCCAGGAGCAGGAATTTGCAGAATGTAAACATCAGTCGGTGTGCACGAATTTCGTATTAAATCACGAAAAAGGCATTACCAGCCAAAACATGGTATTTTTTTCTTAACGCTGTTGCTATGTGTGTATTCCTAGGACCCATGGATACCAAAGTAAATCACCCATCTTAAACACCAGATGGTTTTATAGCTGAAGTTAATGTTTAAACACGCCATTGTATACCATAGTTACCCTCTTCGGTCCGTTTGAGGCATTTTAATTCAGATTGGCTGTATTGGAGTGTTTTTCTAGTAGCTCCTATCTCATGTATGAGTTGCTGCGTTTGACTTCAGTACTAATTGTACTGTTTCACTTTCTCAGATCAAAAACAGCCCATTACCTGAACTTTCTCTGTGTGCCAGTCTTGTCCACATATCCTTATCAAATGGATAATGGGGACTGGGGGCATAGGGTAAATAATTTTATACATTTTTTTATTGCTATTTTTTACATACTTGTTTTATGTTTGCTTTATTGACCCAGAGAAGCTGTGTAAATACATTAACTGTTCTGGAGTCAACATCCCTTATTGGTCATGTGTGTGTCTTCAGTGTTCTGTCCATCATCTTTTATAGATGACTCACCCAGTCACCTTAAATGTTGGAGGTCACCTCTACACCACCTCGATTGCCACACTTCAGCGTTACCCAGACTCTATGCTGGGGGCTATGTTCCGTGGTGACTTCCCAACTACGCGCGATGCCCAAGGAAACTACTTCATTGACCGGGATGGGACTCTGTTCCGCTACATATTAAACTTCCTACGCACATCTGAGCTCACCCTACCAGGCGACTTCATGGAGATGGATCTTCTGCGTAAAGAAGCTGACTTTTATCAGATTGAGCCCTTAATCCAATGCCTCAGTGACCCGAAGCCACTGTATCCTCTGGACACCTTCGAACAGATGGTGGAGCTGTCTAGTACCCGCAAGCTCTCTAAGTACTCAAATCCGGTAGCTGTCATCATTACACAGTTGACCATAACAACCAAGGTTCACTCCCTGCTGGAGGGAATTTCCAACAACTTCACAAAGTGGAACAAACACATGATGGACACACGAGACTGTCAGGTGTCCTTCACTTTCGGACCATGTGACTACCATCAAGAGGTCTCTCTCAGGGTCCACCTCATGGACTACATCACGAAACAGGGGTTCACAATTCGAAACACTCGAGTGCACCACATGAGTGAGCGTGCCAATGAGAACACAGTGGAGCACCACTGGACTTTTTGTAGGCTGGCCTACAAAGTAGAAGACTGACAAACTTTGAAACTGTTCTGTCTTCCATTTGGTTGCTGCTGATGCCAATTAAGCTGTATATATTTCATTGTTTGTTGTATGACCAAATTGATCAATGAGGGGAGGGACATGGAGGCCCAAGTCAATATTCTTCATGAAAATATATTGTACCAAGATACACTGACTCCCAAAAAAGTATATAAGCATCTTTTTAGTCAATTGTGTAGTTAAAAAATGCACCAGAAAATGATTTACCCTAGAGAAAAAGAATTGTGAACTATCTGCCGCATCATAGTGTTGATTGCATGCATGGTTTTTACCATATACCTAAAGTATTAAAAAAATGTCAAACTTGAAATCCATTTTACTATTGATTTTTTTTCTTTAATTGTGGCCAGTTTTCTCCCCTGTGAGTTCTGAAGCAGTTAACAACACAAGAAATTGTCACACAAGTATACACTGAGATGCAAATAAAAATGTACAAACAACGAAATTGGTAGGGTTTTAATTAATTTATAGACAAGTTAAGACTTTAAAAGAGAAACAATTTAATAGTAACTGTTTTACTGTTGGTAGTGTTTTATCCTGGTGGGCACAATATGATGATTCTCCTACCCAAAAACACTCACCTCAACCTGGACATGAACACATGAGTTGAATCAGGTGTGTTTGAGCAGAAAAACCACCAAACTGCTGAACGCAGTTGTATAAACCCTGGATTGTGTAAAAGCTACATTACTATAAACATGATACGTACTTGGATGTTTTGCTAGAAGATTTTTTTTTCTCTTTACAGATTTACATGGTAAGATGATGCTCTAAATGTATGGGGACAAAAGTTTTGGGACGAATGACCGTTACACCAAAAGAGACTTTAATGTCACTGCATTTAAATACATAGACTGGTCCCAACTTTGTAGCTATAACAGTTTCCACTCTTTGTGAGAGATGACAAATGCAGCTCCTGAAGCTTGTGTCCCCTCACTAAAGCTGACTTGGTACAGTCCATCTCTGACCAATCAGAACACTGCATGACGTTTACACAATTGTTCCATAATGTCAGCCTGCAGGAGACACATGAGTTCATGAAGAAGGACACTGCAATATTACAGCCTAGCTGAATAACACCACCACTGCTGTCAATGGCACTTCACTAAACTAATTACACCTCACTGCTCCAGCACATTGACATCTAGGTGGTGAGATCTTTCGAAGGAGATGTTCAGAAAGAGTAAGAACCTGAAATACATCCTGAGTCTAGTACCAGGAAAACAACGCTTTGGGATCTACCGGTTTTTGCCCTTCTTTTTCTGCGTTGGAGGCGTCATGGAGTGGGTCATGATTAACGTGAGAATAGGACGAGAGACGTTTTGTAAGTACCTTCTTGTGAAAATCTAACCTTCAGGATGTAAGATCATGTTTCTACCCACCAGTGTGCGCAGCCTTTCCGCAATACCCTTTGCTATTAAATGCACGGATATGCTGTAATCTGAATCTTTAACAGCATTTCAAACATTAGCAATTAAAACAATACTGATTCCATTTTGGTGAAATGAAGCCAAACAATTTTTACTCTGGATTAGAGCAGAGGTGTCCCATCCTGGACTACCTGGATCGGGTATTCTGGATCCATCGAAAACCCTAAAATGTGAACCTCCAGGGTCAGCGTTTTAAATAATGATACTGGAGACCATACAGTGTACTGGAAACCATAATTCTATGTTTAAAATGCATATTTTAATAAATATATATTTTTAAATGAAAACAACTACAAAATATGGTGTCAAACTCTGGTCCTGGAGGGCCGGTGTTTGATAGTGGTTCTCCTTAAATACGTTCACTAGGGAAATCATCAAAACGTCCTGGACCACGGCCTTACATGACTGGAGTTTACGTTTACGGCATTTAGCAGACGTACATCAGTGCTTAAGTAGTCCACAACTGTTCTTAAACCTGTAAAGCTATACTTAAATCAACAACAGCTATTTAACCAAGTTACTGCTGGCTAAGTTACACACCATAACAAACCTAGGTCAAGGTACAGACCCCTGCCCTACACGATGCCTCTTTTGTATGTTTTCTCCTCATTTAGCACACCTGACTAAAGTTAAGTGCCCCCTAATAGTCATACGTAAACACACACCACAGTACAGCACACAGTGTGAACAAAGTGAAATCCTTTCTCTGAATTTAACCTGTTCACCAAGTGAAGCAGTGGACAGCTAGCGGCATGGTGCAGTGTGTGGGGATGGTACCTTGCAAGGGAACCTTGCGGTGTGTCACTGGCAGTCTTGGAACTTGAACCCACAACCACAGCTGGTGGTCTGTTAACTCCTTAACTAACAGACCACCAGCCACCATAAAAACTTCAATTAACTAATGGACCAGTGGCATCCCCAGTCCATGTAATGTACCAATTCAGAATCTGCAGTAAATGTTTGCAAAAATTTACTTGTGTGGTAGTCAATTTTTGCAGGATGCATTTCACATCAAGCAAACCACCCAACCTGTTCTAAGTTTTATTCTGCTTTTTTGGACACAGCAGCAATGGCAAACTACTTCCACAAGAACATCCAGCTCCCATGATTATTTCTTGCCATTGACCCTTTAATACACACAGTGTAATTATATATATATACAGTATATATATAACTGTATATTTAAAATATATTATAAATGTATAATGAATATATATTTTTAAATGAAAACAACTACAAAATATTAACTAGGTATAAATGCAGGGTATTGACTCTGAGCTGAGCAGATTGAGGGAATTCATCCTTCCATCCTTGAAAGTGTGGACTCCCAACAACAGAAGTCCACAGAAACACTCAAAGGAAAACACAACTCCGCAGAGCATGGCCTTCCCAAGACTCGCCATGCTGGAAGTTAAAGGGACATGAATTCTGACTGACATTTATGGCATAAATTAGACCATAACCACTGGTTATTTTCCAGGATCTAATTTGTAGCAGCCTTTTTAATGATTTGTTTTTTCTTTTAGATGACGTCTACAGGAGAAAACGCTCTGAGAGGGAGTACCAGCAGAAAATTGAGGATGGATTAATTATACTTCCCGAGTCAGAACCAAAATGAACATTAGGATTATCTTCACAAAATCCTGAGAAGTATGAAAACCCAAACATAATAAAACACAGAGAAAGATGAGACTTTTCAACATGGTGGATTTAAGACTTCCCTGCTGTCATATGAGGCACATTTGTCCAGAAATCCATGTTTTGTTCTGTAAACAAAGATAGCCGACCGGGGTCCAGTTTCCCAAAAGCGTTCTTTTAAGATTGTCTTTGTACTAAAAAGCTTTGGGATACGCAACCCTGACCAAAAAAGGACTTTGGTTCAACATTCAAGATGTTTATTAATGAAACGATTAGAAGATTCTGCATTACAGAATATCACTTATAATAATCCATTTTCCAAATTCCTGAATTTACTGTGACCTTTATGTGATTTACTGACATTACAGGTTTTGCAACTTCCTTTGCCTTTATCTTTAACTGTACCATGATAAATAAAAAAAAAGTAGTAAAATGGTTACGTGTTTAAAAAAGTTTACTTTTCCATATGTCACATGCCCTTACAAACAATATCCTGCTTCTGCTAAGTAAACTCTTAGAGAGAAAACTTTGAAGCTTTTAAAGCCTTATGCAGATGCTAAGAGTGCTTGGAATAACAACCAAACTTCATCATAGTGAGGCCAGGTGCCAGTTGGCCGATCACAGAGGGAGCGCTCTCTAGACAGCCTCCCCTCTGTCTCTCCAGCTCACTTGTAGTGTCCAATTGGTAGAGCTCTCAGACAGATAAAGCTGTTGGGATGCTGGGCCAGTACTACTGGATTCCCATCCAGCCGCACCTCCTGCATGTTATACCTGATGTAGTGAGTGTCGTTGCCCTTGCAGAACGTCTCGTCGGTGAGGGTGGTTATGTTATTGTTCTGAAGAACAAGGAGAAAAAACATCTACATTATTTTGTGAGTAGTGATGTTGGTGGTTAGCTGAGACTGGTTGTCTTATTATTTCATCCATGTTTAAATAAAACGGTTGAGTTGTTCAGGCAGTGGTTCTGTAATGTACTGGTTATATCTACAGGTAACTGATTACTTGGAAGTACTTGCTAGTACTATCTTCAACCCCAGGTTTAATCCCATTTGGGTTTGAATTGCTTCCAGCTTCATACCTAAGTTTGTTTTGCCCTTGTTACATGGAATGGCAGATTTTTCATTTTCTCTTTAAGATAACTGGATTGGATTTGTTGAAATATATAAACAGGGATCTGTTGTAGTTTTTGGGTTCAAATTTGACAAGAGTGCCAAGGACTACACTGTTCAGTGGAACATAATTTATCACAATTTTGTTGAGATAAAAGTGTTGCCAGTTCATTCTTTCTCTTGCGTAAGTCTAGATCTTGGGGATTTTGTAACAAAGCAACCCAGCCTCTTTGGAATCAGACACCGGGGAAGATAGCTAGACTGCAATGCCAACAGAGATTTTGCTATGCAGAGATTTCTCACCTTTTTGTATCTTGATGCACAGATATTTGGATAAAAGTAAACTTCTAGACATCTACCAAGTATCTTGTAGTGTTGAGCATAAGGAATTGTTACTGGATTACAATACTATGTGACACTGTCAGCATGTATGTTTAAGTATGTTAATGATGAACAGACGTGGAGATGGACGACATGCAGGCTCTCGGGAAGGGGTGGAATGGCCTCCAGTTCGTTGTCACCAAGGTAGAGGTATGCGAGTTTGCTGAGTTTCTACTCCAGAAAATGCAAATTGGCATAATAACAAAAGAGAAGGCATGCGAATTAGATATACCTGAGTGATAAAAATCTGTTTAAAAAAGTGTTCACATCTAAACATTCAAGTTACCTTGAAAACATTTGCTTTGACCCCTTTAGTTTTGAGTAGATTCTGATTAGCGTTGAGTGAGATGAGTTTGGCGGGCAGCATTGGTAGTTTGACCAGTCGGTTCTCAGCCAGCGTTAGTTCCTCCAGTTGGTCGAGTTTAGAGAAGGCTCCATCCTCTATCTCGGTGATGATATTGCCAGTCAGGTCAATCCTTTTTAGTGTGGCTGCAATGAATGTAAATGTCAAAGATATTTAAAGGGCTGTAATCTTTAAACTGTGCTATGTCTGAGGCTCTGCCATGAGGGTTTTTCAAACTACAAAAAGGGGTGATTTAGATAGCCAGGTAAAGACAACTACTCTTGTATCCTAGCAATGTCATGGTTAAGGGGCTAAAACTAGAGTGGAATATGTTGCGCAGTATTGTATAGCATAACGTTATATCCTCATTAGTTCTGCTCATATTTCAACAGTCTCTCACTATATTGTCCAGTAACAGAGAAATAGATCATGAAGCTGGTCAATATTCTTTCATAATTCTGCAAAAAAATAACCCATTCGGGAGAAAGAATGACAAACTGAGGTATCCTAATAGTCAGCTAGCTTGCTAATTTTAGCTTCTTGTTCTCATCTCATGAGCTATTTATGTCATCTGAGTAACCGGTTCTCTTCCTAGTAATCACAATTTGGCAGAGTGCCAGGCATAATGCATAAAAATCTATATGGCCATAATAACTTCCTAGCAATAATATTAGCTACTGTGTTACTTTTCCCATTTAACTGCTAGCTCCTCTTACTTTTTGGGGAACATCAGTGGGGGGTTTTCTAACTTAATAATGCCACCCTAGATACTACTGTGGCACCACAGATGCAAGTATGCATTTTAATAACTGTGTCCCTTTATTAATTATTAGAAACTCTTATATGGGCTCCAGCAAGTAATAAAGAGTGTTTGGAAAACAGTGCTCATGATAGCTTCCTTTGCCCTGTGGGCCAGATGTTGCAGCTACACCCAGAGCAGCCCTCCTCACCGATGTCAGCAAAATCCTTGCTGGCAATTTTGGCTATTTTGTTGAAGCGTGCGTAGAAGTATTGAGTTTCTCTCGGCAATGCTGGCACCGTTTTCATCTCTGGGCTGACTTCTTCACAGTACACCGATCCGGTCAAGCATACACACAGCAAGCAAGTGGGCAGATCTGTGGGGGAAAATATTTTATTCACTCAGTACATCACAAATTCAGATAGAAATGTTAACATGAATCCAAATATCACCTGCATCTTTTTTCTCCGGTGCTGGGCTTAGGTCATCTTCATCACTAGGACTTTCATAGTCCATGTCTGTAGTGATCTTTTTCTGAAGAGTTACATGCGAGGAGTGACAAGTTAATCAGCAGCAATTCTAATGCATCTAAACTCAGCAACCCTATTCCTCAGATGAGGTACAGTAATACTGAGCTGCTTGTGCTTTAGAGAATTGGACACCACTCCATTATGGATTTAATAGATTACACTTTCCGTTGCATGCCGTTGCTTATGGATCCAGATTTATGATCGTATTCTGTGAAGACGTGTGTTTGTGAAGAATTGTTTTCCTCTCTGGTATTTCATGAAATATTGTGCTGATTTGGGGGACAGTTCTTTGTGCAGAAGCTGTAAACTATTTGTTCCAAACAGATAATGACACTGGGCTCTGGAATACAGCCACAAACTACAGGTCTATTCCCAACATGTTTCTCAGTATCATTTATAGGACTTGATCAGACGCCTTACCTTCGGTTTCTTGGCCTCCATGAAAGCCTCCGTCTGGAGTCCGTTAAAGTCCTGTGGTTTTGTTAAACCTTTGTTTCGAGGGTCTGTGTTCTCTTTTCGTGCTGCTGCACAGATAGTCCATGGCACAATCAGAAAAGAGAGGAGCAACATCCTGATTTCCATCTTCTCAAGTGGAGAAGTGGTGCTTGCTCTTGTCAGTGTGTGCTGGACTGCAAGGGGCAGTGCAGTGTGAGTCTGGAAGGAGAGACCTTTTAAAGCGATTTTGCCGAGTGGTTGCCTCTAAACTTCTGAGACTGTGCAAGTGTCTCTTAACCCACTGTGTGCTGCTGCTGCAGGTCAAGTCAGGTAGATGCTCCCCCCACATTAAAACAACTTTTTTCACATAACACTGTTTTATTACACTTATTTGGGCTCTTATTAAAAAAAATGCATGAAGCCTTTAAATTTTATTGTGTCTGAAGAATAATGTGTCAAGGACATACACAATACACCAAGTGCTCTCTGAGAATTAGAAGGGGCAGATTTATTTGGGAATCTGCTAGTGATTTATCCACAACCAGTGTAGCCTTGGAAGCCAAGTCCAGTGTTTACCTCCTTTAATGAGAGAAAAACCTGCATGAGGAATGAAAGAGCCTTTTCATGGAAAGAGAGATATTTTCATGGGAAGAAAACTTTGATTTGGAAAATGGGTAGAAGTTTGTATGGAGGAAAAATCTAGTCAGGGACAAACCTGAGCACCAGTAATGGAAATAAAGGACAGTGAGTTCAACAGGAAATTATTATTAGTTCAGGAATCTTGGCCCATGCTTCATTTAAATACAGTTGATGTTTAACGGCCCATATCATGAAAATAAGGGTGTTGCAGTCTATATGTTCCATACATGCAAAAAGTCTGGCTTGTTTTAAATTCACTGTTCTCATAATGACATATTGACATATGACATATTGATGACATATTTACATACATCCACCTACTCACTCAACAGCAGTTTGGCTTTGCTTATCCATTCTAAAGAGTGTCTCAGTCTGAAATAGGCAGCCAATCAGAAGAGAGATCATTTCCATATGTTAGTCCTAAAGGCACAGTAACAAAAACATGCTCTTTTACTTATCAGACTCAAAAAACTTTACTGATCCTAGAGGAAATTGCATAATTGTATGAGATAAAGGGGTCATGGAAATAAAGAGGGTGAAAATGGTCATGGAAAAATTAATAATGATTGTTTTTGGTTTACAAAACCTTGAAAACTGGAAACTGAAATGTAAGGGAAATGTTAAAGAACCTGAAAGATGTCTTACTTGTGAACAGTATTCAGATCACTTGCTGAATAACCAGTCATGGAAACATGGCAATGCTTGTCCATCTGCGGCCATTAGCCAATGGCTTCCCTTACCCAACACAGCTGCATTTATTTGATACGTTACTGAATGGGGTGTTAAAGAAAACTGTCTTAAGGGGAAAACTTGATTTAATGTACCAATAAATTAACAAAAATACAGCACACTGCTCTTGATGGAGAAAACCTGCTCATAAAATGTAGTCTTCCCAGACTTTGTACTTTCTGACTCTTCCCCCCTCCCCTCTGCTGCTCCCCTGGGTTTAGCAGAAGAGTATCTGATAGCTTTAGCAGGACGAGCTGTCCTCACACTTTGCCCTGTGCTTACCTTCTGCTTTAGATATGAAGGATTCTGGAGAGAACATTTCGTTAGGACATTTGATACCCCTTCACAAGCATTGCTCGATGAGCAGACGATGAATGGATACAATTCTTAGGATAACATATGCTGAAACAAATAGACTTTTAAAAGACTCGTCCTCCGTCTCCCTCTGCGCACCCAGCAAAACAGAACATGAAACAAAAGACAAATGACACTAGCAGTCACACACAGAGACCAAAAAAAGCAGAGAAAGAGGAAGAGAATGGCTCGGGGAGAAAGATTTGACTTATTATTGCAGGCAGACCTTTCCGTACTGCCCGGATATTTCAGTGCCTGCAGCTGTGTATCTGATTCATCATGGGAACTGTGAACGGCTCAACAGATGTGAAAGTGAGCGGGGAAAGCCTGGCTGAGTGGCCCTGCATCACATGCTGCCGCTCAGCCATTAATACATCACTTCAGGTTACATAAAGCAGCTACCTGGCTAATTTGTCAGCTTTGGTATTTGGAAAACAAACGTGAAAAAGCGTATAATTCTTTCATTCTCATTACTCTGTCTACACAAATATTACATGCCATTTATTGCTCTATTATATTTCTAACATAACTTATTTAGACAACACCTAACAATAACGCTCTTCCTCAGAATCACTTCATTAAATCAGTATGTTTTGTCCACACAGCAGCTCATTTCAAAACCAACTGTTTTTTAAAGTTCTGTTTTATGATTCTCGTGCAGTCACCTGTGGCTGCTTACTGTTTGGCATGGCCTCTGGGTTCTAGCCATAGTCCAAATAAAATAATCTCCTTTTTTCAGAAGAACAGCTGTTTCTAGACCAGTTCCCATTTTCCACAAAGTCTCGAAGGGCAGTAAAGAAAGCAGCAAGACTGAGCCTAGACCAGTGGGCCTTACTGGTCTGGACTCCCAGATGAGCCAGGTGTTTGCTCCAACCCAACTAACACATGGAGATAAGCCAAAAATGTGGATCCTGCAGATCGGTTTAAGATCTGCTGGCCTAGAAGCCAGGTTCCCAACCCTGGTCCAGAAGGAGAGAAATATTATATTTCCCTTCCACTGGGTCGTTAGACCAAAAGAGTATGAACTGGCTGTTCAACCAGTAGTGCTAGCAAATCATATTAATGGTTTGTTAAAATTGTAAAGTTTCTCTCTCTCTTTCCCTTTCTGTATAAATACATCGGCCATCTTTAACATTAAAACGAGCTCTTTTGGCAGCATGAGGTGGTTAAATGCTTGAACTGTGTATTCCTGCTGTTGGAAGCAAAAGGATCTGGGCAAACCAGAGGATCTGATTGACTTGGATAAGGACCCAGCTGAACATCTCCCAAATGGCAAGTCTTGAGGAGTGTTCCCAGTAATGAGTTACAGGGTCATGGGCACCAAAGCTGTAACCTGGACCTCAAGATGGGGGCGTATTTAGCTCTGTCATATTCTTTCGATGTCTTGTGTACGTCCGTCATTCCATAGTGTCTCTATAGACGCTGACGTACAGACATTCTCACGTTGTCCTGAAGAATTTTTTGATACACTTGGGAATTAATTTGCCCCTCAATTACTGCAAGCTGGCCAGGCCCTGACTGGACATCCACTTCTTGGTAGAGTAGCCTCAGTCTCAGTGTCTCCACTGTAGACTGGTGAATTTCTAAAGTCGTTGAAATCTCTTTGTATTCCTTTCCAGCCTTGTGTAAATCAACAATTCTTGATTGTAGATCCTCTGAAAGCTCTCTTTGGCGAGGCACAGCTCACATAAGCATAGTGTTTTTGTGCAGAGCAATCTCCAAAGGTTTGAGTTGTTTTTATCAGTATCTCTAGTCCACACCTCCAAACTCATTTTCTTAACAAGGCCCCGGGTAAGTTAACACCTGACTCCACTTAGCTTTTTGAGGTCATTAACTCGAGGGTTCACATACTTTGTCCACTAGCACTATGACATTTTCATGGTTGTTCTCAATAAAGACAGATCATGATTTCCTTGTGTTATTATTTTAAGCACATTATACCTTTGACTTGGATGAAGATCACATTTTATGACAAATAAATCTGGCAATGACCCCCCCTCCCAATGGGATGTTATCTTGAGGTCCAGTTTTGATTCAATTCAATTTTTAAGATTTAATGTGTTAAAATTTATCCTGATTGTCTGGATAATACATTTACACACTATACTGTTGGGGTTGGCTCAGAAACAGTGTAAGTGGTAATTTGCCACACATGAACTCACCACAGTGAAGGCAGCCAGCGACACCACACCCGGGGAGCAGTGTGTGGGGACGGTACCTTGCTCAAGGGTACCTCAGTGGTGCCACCCATGACTTTCCGATCACATGGAGGATCCCTAACCACCAGACCACCAGCCCCTCAATAGTTATCATGGTTTCAAAGTTATTGCCATTATCATGCTGGACATGTTGCAGGACATGCAGGACAGTGTAAAAACATCAGCAAAACAGCAAAATTCCAGTCACTTAAAAGTGTTTAATGTTCTAAAGAAGGGTAAAATCTGGAGTATGTTGCGGCGTGGGGTTCCAAGGATAAAAGCTGATTGGTCATCATGTAGAGCGACTGGAGCATCCAGTTCTTATTGCCTCCTTGTAACTGGGTCCTTTATCTGTTGAGCTGGCACTCCTGGGCAGAGGTGGCAAGGATTCGTACAGAACACAGGTAGAGCCGTCCTCACCTATTCGATACGACACCTCATAAGGGTCCACCCACACTGTTAGCTCACTTGGAAGCAAAACCGAAAGTTCCTCTTGTGTAAGTCTGATGGAGCAAGCAGCTTTGCCTATCAGAGGGTCAATTTTATGGTTGATGCGGAGGCATCTGTAACCAGAACCTCGACAAGGGGTTTGGGGAAACCAGTGGTGCTGACAATGCTCTGAAAACAAAGGTACATTAAAAACTGACATTAGCCATAATGGTCTGTGAAAAAAAGACTATTATGCCTCAAATATCTTAATTTCTTTCCATATTCATATTTTCTGTAGAAATATGGACAGAAATTTACATACATGTAAAATCTAATTGTGTGTAGCTTAATAGCTTGGATGGCCTCTTGATTTATTCTAGTCCTAACTTTAAAGACCTAGAAAAATACAAAAAAGCAAGAAAGAAATATGAATCTCTGCTCCATAATACTAACATGACTATTACCCTGAATATGTTCACATAGATTAACTAGAAGCCCCTTAATTTCTGAGAACAATCCCTGTTTTATGGGCAGCAGAGCAGACTGGGTTTGTCTGGCCAGCAAAGAAGTAATTCTGTAATACATTGTTTACATTTGTTTGTCTGTCTGATATTGTTTCTGGTCTGACTTGTATTGTCTTGTATATACAGCTAATGAAATAAACTGTATTGATAGTTTGACCATTTTCTTTGAATGTTCCATAGGTTACTATAGCTTCACTCATCACGGTAGGCCGCTGTATGGTTTATGGACAGTAAACTTTTGCTATTCTTTATCAGTCGGCCTGCACCATAGTTTAGTGCAGTACAACAGTAAACATGATCAAAACACATGAAACCATATTCCCAATTGCAAATTTCAGTCATTCAGAAGTCTGGAACTTTGTTTTCCCCTTACCAAGCAGAGCTTCCTGCAGTGCTTGGTTGAAGTGGTGAAGTTGAGCTTCACTCAGAAGCCCAGTTGTCCTAAGCAAGCTGGTGACAAAACTTGCAGCTGTGGAGACTTCAGTTTTCATGTTGATGATCAGTGCTTTCTACCGTTCGTTGGATAAAAAAGGAGGAAGACAAAGAAAAGCACCATATACCTGTGAAATGAAATCAGGCAGACTGTGATCAAGACCAACACACTCAAACTGGCCCAGAAGAAAGACTTTACAAGAAATGACAAGAACATTTAAAACATTTTCTACTGTAACAGCATGAAGTGTCAGAGATTTATTTTTATGCTACTAACCACAGTTTGAGTCTGATTGCTCCGGGCTGATTGTGCTTCAGTAAATGTGTGTGTAAATTTCAGCTCATTGAATCAGAACTCTGTCTAGTTCAGGTCATAAAGGCAAAGCTTCCTAAACATCAGACGTCATAAAGTTCCTCACGAGCGCCATCGCGTGTCTGTTCGATTTCCAGAAACAAAACGAGACGTGAAAAACCTCAAACCCACAGCAGCTGTGATTCGGTTCAACACACGACACATTAAACACATCTTGGTTTCGGAAACCTCAAGCCGTTTCCATTTCTGTAAATGTAACACCTGTGTATTGCACTATATGGACAAAAGTATTGGGACGCCTGACCGTTACACCAACAGGGACTGAGGGAAATGATTTTATCCTAAACATATTCAATGCAAGGGGAATAAAGATGGACAATAACGAATTTGAAAAAGAACAGTTGTAATAGTGCAAATGTAATACCAAAATAACAAAGTACCAAATAACAGATATAATAAAATAACAAATTATTAGTGTTATGAAAAGTGACTGTTTGTGCCATGAATAAAAAGAGAGATAGCAGCATGTGATGAGGGGATGAAACAAACATTCAGTAACATACAGAGGAGGAAATGAAAAGCAGATAAGTAATACTGTACTGCACAATCCAAGGCGTGCATGGGGTGAGAGGGGTTGTCCATGATACTGAGAAGCTTTTTCAGCATTCTCTTCTCATATACCTCCTCCAGGTTCTCCAGTCTGACACCCAGGACAGAACCAGCCTTTTTAATCAGCTTATTCAGTCTGATGGCATCAGCTGTCTTCACCCCACTGCCCCAGCACACAGCTGCAAGAACACAACACTCTCTACCACAGAGTGATAGAACATAGTCAGCATTTTCCCACAGACATTGAAAGACGTTGAAAACTTCAGTAGGTAAAGCTGACTCCGCCCTTTCTTGAAAACAATGTTGGTGTTCTTGGACCAGCCCAGTTTGCTGTCAGTGTGTATCCCCAGGTACCTGGAGTCCTTAACCACCTCCACATCCATCCCTCTGATGGTGACAGGGGTGGGAGGAGAAGCCTGCTTCCTAAAGTCCACAACCAGTTCTTTAGTCTGTGTGATGTTTAGCTGTAAATAATTGAGCTCACCACACTCAACAAAGCTGTATTCATCCTCATGTCCATCCCTGATACAGGCCACAATGGCAGAGTCATCTGACATGACTGAGACTTGTACCTGAAGTCAGACGTGAAGAGGGTGAGGAGGAAGGGTGATAGGACAGTGCCCTGCAGCGCCCCTGTGCTGCTCAGAATGTTACCCGAGCGGCATCTCTTCAGCCAGAAAAGCTGTGGTTGATTGGTTAAATAGTCCGTAATCAACCTGCCATTCCGAGAGGTTGTTCCCCAGCAGTGATGGTCTGATTGTCTTAAAAGCATGGGAGAAGTAAAAAAAACATGACCCTCACAGTGTTCCCAACAAAGTCCAAATGGGAAAAAGCCTGGTTCAGCAGGTAGATGATGGCGTCCTCCACACCGATACAAAACTGTAGGGGGTCCAGCCAAGGCTCCACTAGCAGAGGCAGATGTTTCAGGATCAATCCATCCAGCGTCTTCATGACGCGTGAAGTCAGAGCCACTGGCCTTTAGTCGCTGGGGGTCGACGGGTTGATCTTTTTGGGGACAGGAACCAGGTAGGATGTCTTCCAGAGTGAGAGGACCCTCTCAGTTTCAGACTCATGTTAAAGATCTGATGTAGAACTCCAGACAGCTGGGCAGCACAGCACCTGAGAGCCCTAGAACTGGTGCCATGAAGACCTTCTTTCCTGGGATGGTGTCTACACAGTTCTATTTTGATGTCATCTGCTGAGAGGGACAGAGAGAGAGAGAGGCTGAGGGGGCAGGAGAGGGGAGAGGAGAATGGAGAAGGGGGGAAGAGCTGAGTATGGCATCCCAACACCTCTCTTTTTTCTCAAATGACATTGCATTCAAACACTCAGACTTTAATATGGAGCTTGCCCCCCACTGCAACTGTAACTGCTTCTGCGAGCCAGACCTCCTCGTCCAACCTCAGTGTCTGACCTCATAAATGCTCTACAGAATGAATGAGCACAAATTCCCACAGAAACTCCAAAATATGGGACCAATTCCATGTTAAAGTTTAGGTGTTTGAATCCAAAGTCCCTGTTGGTGTAATGGTTAGGTGTCCCAATACTTTTGGCCAAACAATGTGTGCTAACTAGCCATCTTTTTTAATGTTTACAGCGAGAAAGATCTGTCATCTGCCCTTTTAGAAAGTGATTTAGTGTTAACTACCAAGTGTGGTAACAACAAGGCAAACTATAATCAAAACTACATCACTCTCATAAATGCATGAATCATTGATTTTGTAGTAGTAAAAACACAAGTCATAGAACACAGGTTAATTTCTGTATGATGCCTGAAGGAGAAAATAAGTGAACTACTGGAGTAATTATATTGGTGGAATGTAATTGCTTGCTTGATCCTCGGCCTTAATTGAACATGTACACAAGTACAGCCTACTCATCCATCATTTTGTGGTCGGTGACAGGAGAAATGGCAGGGTAGAGTAAGAAAAGTTTTTTAGTGGGAATATGCACTTCATGTCTGTATTGAATTATTAAGATCTGTTCTCTTCCACAGTATAACTTCAATACTTTTTCTAGCGTGGTTTTTACAGGCTACAATAGTTACAGCCGTTTTACGTCATTTAATGATGTAAAACGTTATGATATATTCTCACAAATCAAAATGTAACATTCTACATTTTTATGTTCTTTTTTTGATACATTTTAGCACAGAAATATGACACAACACTGTAAAGCTGTTCTTTTGCATCTAACCTATTTTTAACTTTATCATGCCATTTTTTTACTTGTGCAAACTGAATCAGTGTGTGAACATTTATTTTATAACATTTTATTTATTAATAATAAATACAATGTGACAATTGAAATCTTAACAATGCATCATAAAATATTGGTTATATTATTATAATAATATAACCAATATAACGTTATATGTAATGAAATAATGTAATGAAAACAAACAAAAAATCGGTTACATGTACATGTAACTATCGGCGTTTAATGATATTTAGAATTTTAATTTTTAACTGTTTTTTTACTGAACCAGTGTATGTTCAAATTGATTTCATACACAAAAAATAATTTACAACATTTTACTATTACCAAGAACACTGTTACTAAAGTGGATTACCAGCTAAGATTGATGTGTGTGTGTGTGTGTGTGTGTGTGTGTGTGTGTGTGTGTGTGTATACGCGAGAGAGAGAGAGAGAGAGAGAGAGAGAGAGAGAGAGAGCGTTTGTTTGCGTGTGTGTGTGTGTGTGTGTGTGTGTGTGTGTGTTTCTAAGAGTAGAAGCCCTCCCTCAGCAGCAGTTCCAGTTTTAGATCAGGCTCCTCCCTCGGTTTCAGCTCTCAGTCTGGAGAGGGTGGATCATCCAGACTTCTGAGACTCAGCTCAGACCCTGCGGTTCCGGGATTCAAACTTTCTCCTGCTCTGCTAACCCAGGTAAAGGTCTTCCCTCTTGCGTCCTTCAGGACTCGGTCCTCGGGGTCTGCGGGGCAGGGGGTCACAAAACCCGCTTTAGAAATTGAGCCTGCTGCTGGGAGAGGGAGCGGGATTGGGGAAGTCTTAGGATTAGTATGTGCTGAGCAGACTTTTGTCCTCCTTCCAGCGAAGTGTTACTGAAAGAAGAAAATCAAGTCGCTCACAGTCAGGTTGTGCTTCACTGCTGTCAGTCAGGAACACGCCCTTCTGCCTGTCACTTGTCGCAACTTGTGTGATGCTTTAATTTCATTGTGTGTGTGTGTGTGTGTGTGTGTGTGTGTGTGTGTGTGTGTGTGTGTGTGTGTGTGTGTGTGTGTGT
>JBBPDE010000134.1:18779315-18791848 GCA_037974605.1 Nannopetersius ansorgii
ACACAGGGCACAGTGAGCATACACAGGGCACAGTGAGCATACACAGGGCACAGTGAGCATACACAGGGCACAGTGAGTATACACAGAGCACAGTGAGCATACACAGAGCACAGTGAGCATACACAGGGCACAGTGAGCATACACAGGGCACAGTGAGCGTAGACAGGGCACAGTGAGCGTAGACAGGGCACAGTGAGCGTAGACAGGGCACAGTGAGCGTAGACAGGGCACAGTGAGTGTACACAGGGCACAGTGAGTGTACACAGGGGCCAGTGAGTGTACACAGAGCACAGTGAGTGTACACAGGGCACAGTGAGTGTACACAGGGCACAGTGAGTATACACAGAGCACAGTGAGTATACACAGGGCACAGTGAGTGTACACAGGGCACAGTGAGTGTACACAGGGCACAGTGTCTAAATACAGGGCACAGTCAGTATACACATAGCACAGTGAGTATACACAGGGCACAGTGAGTATACACAGGGCACAGTGTCTAAATACAGGGCACAGTCAGTATACACAGGGCACGATGAGTATATACAGGGCACAGTAAGAATAAAAAGGGCCCAGTGAATATATACAGGACACAGTGAGTATACACAGAGCACAGTGTGTATATACAGGGCACAGTATGTATATACAGGGCACAGTGTGTATATACAGGGCACAGTGTGTATATACAGGGCACAGTGTGTATATACAGGGCACAGTGAGTGTACACAGGGCACAGTTTGTATACACAGAGCACGTGAGAACTAAGTCATTAGGTGTGAACTAAGTTATTAGGTGTGTTTTGTTTGAAATCTTATACTTCTAAAGAGTAGATGTGTGCCTATTGAAAGGATATTTATTAATGTAACATGCTAGTGGTGTAACTAGGATCTTATGCGGTAGCGGATCATTATATCTGACAATGCAAACGACTTGTTTACTTGCCCTTTTTATATCTGAAATAAGTTGCTTCTCACAAGTAAGCTACTCCTTCCATGAGCATGTAACAAATAACATTAACATAATTAAATGTACTAAATACACTATTTAGACATGCAGAAGAATCAGAGAGAGAAGGCACATGTGAACAGATGGGATTTGAGTGTGGATTTAAAGTGTGATTTTTTAAAGTGTGAATTCCAGAGCCTGGGAGCAGAGCGGCTGAATCCTCTGCTCCCCATACTGGTAAGACGGGCACGAGGGACAGTTAAGTGGATGGAGGAGGATGATCTGAGGGTATGTGAGTGAGTGGCAATATTAAGGAGGTCAGATAGATATGGAGGGCAGTGAATGGTCTTGAAGGTAAACACAATAATAAAGTCAGTGGAGCTGCTGCAAAATAGGAGTAATATGACGAATAGAAGGTGTTGTGGTTATGATGCGGGTAGCTGAATCCAAACAAATATTTACATTATTTAAGACTTATTTAAGATTTTTGTGAATATATATTATTATGCAATTTATGAAGGACACAAATTGCTTAAAACAGGTAACTATGGACCACAATCAAACAAATGATTCAACAGAAGTGTTTTAGTGCAGTATAGGACCCGAAACATAAGGGTATGCTAAAATCCGATCCGATCTGTAAACTTGAATTTGTTTGTTGAATAGTACAAATCAGACAAAAAGCAGTTTAACTGGTTTTGTTTAGGTCTCACTTGTTTGTCTGACACACCCTGACCAAACAAATCCTTTCATTAAAATAACACCCCACCCCCCTTCTCTCTCCATCTCTCTTTCTCTCTCTCTTTCTCTCTCTGTCTTTCTCTCTTTCTCTCCCTCCCTCCCTCCCTCTCTCCTCGCTTTCTCTCTCTCTCTCCCTCTCTCTGTAGGTCCAGTATGACTCCTTGTCTCGTGCTGCTCGTCCTCATTAGTCTCTGTGGCCCACTGGCTGGACACGGATTCAAAATCTGTGCCTTTAATGTTCAGAGTTTTGGTGACTCGAAAGTAGCAGATGGCAGAGTTTTACACATCATAACCCAGGTAATGCATGATCTACAAAATAACTGCTTTGGTTCCTTTAATGAACATTTCAGTGCATGTTTGTGATGAGTGATGTGTGAATGTAAAGAACTTTTTTGTAGTTTATGTGAGGACAAACTTTGAAACTGATGCAGAACCTTTAAGTTACAAACATTTACATTACTCTATGCAGGCAGTTCCATAAAACAGCTGATTGATTTTTTTATTATAAGTGACAGATTCTTTATCCAGTATTTTGCACTCTTTGTGGTCCTGTCCTGCCCACACTTGAGTAGTCCTGTGGAGGAGTGTTGTTCTGGTAGATTGATGAAATGATGATAAACATGTACTTGACTGGCTTGGCTTTTAATTTGATCTTCACAGATTGTGTCACGCTGTGATGTGTGCTTGCTCCAGGAGGTCAGAGATCAAAAGGGAAAGGCCATTCCTCAACTGCTCAGAAGCCTCAACAAGTAACATTGCTATACACTGATGCTTACTTTTGACAGTAATTGTGTTGTCATACATTTTATGCATGTTGAGACTAGATTTAAGTGCCTTATTTTGTACCTGTACACAAGATTCCTAGTTGGTTCTATATGGATTAATATAGAGGCTTTTAAAACACACTCATACATCTAATTTAAGCTCTTTAGAAAAATCAGGTTCTTCTATAGCATGTCTCTTAAGACACCTTTTAATGGTTTTATTTTTTAAGAACATAGTGTTTGTCCTTGACAGGCATTCTGTGAGCTACACATCATTAACACACGGTCTGGAAGGGAAATAATGGACAAATATTCAAATATGTTGCACAGGGTGGTCCTTGGTACTCTTATTAATTCCATTTTTAAATGAAACCAATAATGTGTTATTGCTTTTTATTCAGCTTTGATGGCAATCAGTATGATCATGTGTCAAGTGGGCGTCTCGGCAGATCAGCAAACTATCAGGAGCAATATGTGTTTGTATACAGGTAATCTGTTTGTTTTACTTCATTTAGAAGTGAATACTGTACATGTTGTTGTACGAATTGTACTTTTCATGAACCTGCAGGAATATTATTACGTTTATGGGCTTGTTAATTAGTAGACATTATTTTGCAGTAAATATGAAAGTGATGTTATGCAGTTATGACGATGACCAAGCGTGTTTTAGCTGTTGACATCATTTTAAATATGCTCTCTCACTTCTCTTCTCTTTCTGCTTTCCACTCTCACTCCCATAGGACAAGCTCGGTGAGGCTGAAAGATCGGTATCAGTACCCAGACACACAGAAAGGGGACGAAGATGCTTTCGCCAGAGAGCCATTTGTAGTGCGCTTTGAAGCACCTAAAACAGGTAACACTGCAGATACAGCGCTTCCAGAGTTATAAGTACCCAAAGTTATAATGAACTAAAATGTAGCGTCTACACAGTGTGTACTGTGTTTTGGCTAAAAAGAGGTTAATCTTCCTGTTGGACACATTGTCTACTATTTCTGTTTGGCACCATCAACTTTGCAACTTTGCATAGACAGCTACAGAAACTCACTGTGTGTTAGCAAGTTATACACACAATAATCAAATCACTTATATCACTTTGTCTAAGAAGATGCTCATTTGTTAAATAGTGTTCTGCATTTTTTACCCAGTAGTTTTCTGTCTGAGCCATCATTTCAAGCCTGTAGATCTACCAGCAAAGTATACAGACATGGACAAATCTGTTAAAGAAAGAAAACGCTAAAATGGTTACTGACTTGAAACTGACACAAGTAAGAATATAAAAAATAACTGAAAATTAACTAATGAAATCAGACATTGTGTCAAAAAAGGGTTAAAAAGCCTTGTTTCAGTCACAGGTCATGGCTCCAACAGGATAATGAACCAAAACACGCAGCTAAAAACACCCAAGAACAAAACATCGGACTATTCTGAAGTGGCCCTGAATCTTATTGAACATACACTACTCACAAAAAGTTAGGGAAAAGTTTCGGGTGAAATGTCAGGATGAACCCAAAATGCACTATAACCTTCCCCAAATGTTTGAAGGCACATGTTCGGTGTTTCAGTACTTTTTACACAACTTGCTGTTCTCTGACACGGAACTTAACAGGTGTTTGATCCTTAAATCGATCAATAAATGTCCTGGTTCAGTCAGAATTAGTATTTTAACAGTCCTCATCATGCTGTTCACATTTTGACATCATGAGACCAAGACGACACCTAACAATTGATCAACAGTACATCGCCATTGCAAGGCTTTAAACAGGATGTTCTCAGACGGAAGTGGCCACTGAGCTTAGAGTGTCACAGAGTGTCATCAGCAGGTTGCAACAGAGATACAGAGAGACTGGAAGAGCCACAGAAAGGCATAGAAGTGGATGTCCTTTGGCCACATCCCACACTGTTGAATGCTACATTGTGAACAGTGCCCTGCGGAAACGATTGCATATGTGCCTCACCTGTCATTCAGTTCAATATCCAAAAGACAATAACAAAGAGCTGTTACTGTCTTTTTGGCACCATGTTCCTGGCTGCCTGCTGCTTCACTTGGTGAATGGGTTAAATACAGAGAAGAATTTGTGCTGTGATGTGTTCATGTATGACAAATGGACACTTTATATTTACTATGGTCTGACATCTGTCATGGAATTGAGTAAATAGTTCTTCCTCTTTTGGAATATTATCAGTTGTATTATTTCTGGTGTATTTTGAATCTCTGTTTCAGAAAAGACATTTTCAGAAAATACATAAGTCCTATTAATGATGTTATTTATTATTGGTGGTTGCTTTAATATTCACTGTGGTAGCTCTTACTGCAGAGAAGATTTCCCGTCAGTGCATGATGACATTTTAGAAGCAATCAAGAGTCCAAATCGAAGATTACAGCAAAACAGAATTTTATCTTTTAAGTGTAACTGAGTGGGTTTTGTGGGTTTTACAGTAATCGGTGAGTTTGTCCTGGTCCCGGCACACACAACTCCCACAAACGCCACCAAAGAGATTGATGAGCTCTACGATGTCTTTGAGGATGTTAGACAGAGGTGGAGGACAGAGGTAAGAGTATTACAGATGCAATACTGTGATAAAGTAAGTTTGTGGATAGAAATTCATGTTTCTCACACACTTTGCTTTCTGGGTTATTGTGGTTTTAATGACCTTCCTCCATACTCAACTCCTGTCTGACAGAATATGATGTTCCTTGGAGATTTTAATGCGGCCTGTGGCTATGTAGCCAAGAAGAACAGGAAAAACATACGACTCTACACCGAACCCTCGTTCACCTGGCTGATAGAAGACAAACAGGACACTACAGTGAGAGCATCCACAGACTGCGCATATGACAGGTAGATCTGTCCTTTTCTGTTTAGATATTATGTTGCACCTCATTTGTGCTGAAAGTACAAGATAAAAGTATTGGAATATGATTTAGCGACATGCTCCCCAATAAAACATAAAAGGTCTACATGACAGTTTCTGCAGCAGTCTCTGCACCCCTTTCCCCACATCTCTGTCTTATCCTATTAATTCCTCTTCTGTTCTCACAGGATAGTTGTGCATGGAGATGACTTTCTCAGCGCTGTAGTGCCACGTTCAGCGCAGCCGTTCGACTTTGCCAGTGAATACCATCTTACAGAGGACGAGGTACATTTATGTTTTTTCCTATTACACTAATTTCATTAAAAACATGTATTAGATACATTTACATGGGGCTTTCACTCACTGCCATTTTATCAGAAACTCCTTCCAGCACTTTGCACTGACTATAGCAGATCTGCTGCCATCAAAATACTAACATCGGAGAATCCCCGATTCTCAACACAGCACTCACACTGACATGGTAGTGACTGGATAGTCTTTTATTAGAAAAACCTACCTTATTGATTTCCTTCCTGGTGTACAGTTGAAGACTTTAGCTCGTCATAATCCATGCACTTGTCTGTAGCGGGGCACTCTTCAAGGATTCAAAGTTATTATTGTCATGTGTACATAGTACAATAGTGTACACAGTCTTTCTTGAATGTCCTCTTAGCTGACTAGGCAAATACTAAGCAAACATAAATTATATGTATTCTAACATACTATTAGCAAAGTGACTAGAAAGTATAAAGTGCAGTTGCAAAGGTGATATAGTTATAAGCAGCTGTAGTTGTGTATAAGTAATATTGCACATTGTGTTTAATGTAGAATATAAATATATTTCTCACAGTATATTATATTTAAACGTGTATTATTGCATATTGTAAAGAACATGCCATATTGGTGTGTGTTAAATAGTCTGACAGCAGTGGCATAAAAAGATACAGGTGTTAAAGATGCTGCAGTTGTTTTGAGAACGGTCAGTCATTAAACAGCGGTCTGGTTTTGTGAAGCAGGCCAGTGATAACTGGGTTGGAGGGCAGCTGACAGTTTGTGTACAACAGGTATGACGCATGGTCATATAAGGTAGTTGGAGCTCATAAAATGATCAGTAGATGGGTCATAAGATAGATGTTTCAATTAAAGGTGGATGGCAAGTGTACGCCTGTCAAGTGATGTGAAGACTCAGTGATCGTTTGTCTTAAGACTAAGACAATGCTAGATTCACCTCTGATCTGAACATATAGTCCTTTAACCCAGACGCCTCATTACAGAACTCTGCATTTCTCGTTTTAGGCTCTTAAAGTGAGTGACCATTACCCTGTAGAGGTTGACTTGAAGGTTAAGTCGGGAAGTGAGCAGACACACACTCCTCCATACGTCCTGCCTCTGATCTTCTGCTTCATCCTGTTCCGACTGAATTCTTACTGATGTGCTGGAGACAACATGGGATGAAATGAGAATGCACTGATGCCAATACTTGAATTTCTTCCATGCCAAAGCTGCACTTAAAAGGATGAGGTGCCTGTGTGATTGAGTCTTAAGCTACCACACGTGCCTTATACAAAGGAAATTAGCTACACTGCCTAGCTCATCTGTATTTCTAACATCTTTATATCCAAACCATATGAACATGAATGCTTTTTGGATTTAGTCATTTTCAGGTTATTTGTATCTGTGTAATGAGGGAGTGTTTGGCCTAAAGTCATCAACACCTTATATTAAGGTGTGCATAATTATGAGGCAGCTTTATTAACTCAGGTAAAATGGGCCAAATAAGAGATTCAGCAAACTCCTAAAAAGTCATACATTTTAAAAGGCCTTTCAGATGCAACTAACTCGAAGTAACAACTATTAATTTGGTTGTGATTAGCAAACAGGGTGGCAAAACAAATAAAGATGGTGCCAAAATAACAGCAAAAGACTTAAGCATTAGATGTGAATAAGAATTCTTCCAGTGCTCCATATTCCAAAAAAAGCAATCCACCTTAAGTGGTCCAGAGGCAAATGTCCTACCCCCACTAGGCCACAACTGAAACCTGCTGCTTCAAAAAGACTTATGTAGAACTGTTCTACATTTAGCCTGCCAGCAAAGGCCTGAAAGATGACAGAATTCTCAAATATTTACCCGGCTCCTTCCTCAACTGGCTCATATCGAGAACCTGTGGGCCTTTCTCAAACACGAGATTCATATTGAGAAAGACGATACTTCTCTCTGAACAGCACTTGTCTTTGTGTGAAAGGCTCATGGCAGGTGTGAAGGGCCAGAAATGTTACTTGTTACACCTACTATAAAATTTGATATAAAACAAGGTAGGGGGGGTCTTTTTTTTCTAATTAAGCTGCCTATTAATTGTGCACATTCCATAGAGAAACATCAAATTTTCTCTACTAATCCTTCAGATTTGAGGGTCAATTACATTTTGTATTAACTGAGACCAGCATTTGGCCAACAGTGCAAGTTGCCCAATTGTCAGAGTACACATTTCTCCATTTTTGTATTTGAAGTTTTAACTCATCTATCACAGATGACATCTGTGTTAAACATGCTGCCTTTAAATTCTGTAATAAAATGTTGCTTTGTTTGTATCCAGTATCCATAGTATTCATTATTTTAACACCAGGAACAAGAGTAAAGGTCCAACCTCAAACTGTCAAATGGAAAAATTTAATGCACCTATTAATACTAAGTACCTGGTTCACCATGACTGTAGTTTCTATTAAGATCTCCAACGTCACTTACCAAGTACAATAACCTCAGCCAAAATATATAAACTTAGTTTTGGACCCAAACATTTAATCCAACTGAAATCATGTACACATGTTCAATAACTGATCCTTTGCTGCACCTGTTTTTTCTTGAAACACAAGTGTAAAGGTTGTGGTGATGCCTTTACATTTCTAACCATTACTTAAGACAAATAAACCTATAGACGCATTTAAAAAAGGCAACAGCAGAGATTCTGTAATCAAAACCACTTGATTTTATTTAACTTCAGTAATCTGAGAGCCCTCTCTCACACAGTTAGTGGCACGTGTGAAGTGCTTAGATGGCATGCAGGGCCTTCCAACGGGTCAGTGGTCCATGGCTAGGGATGTATTTCACTCCACAGCCATCAGGGACCAGGCGCTTCTCCTGCAGGAGGTCATCAAAGTCAACTGCGTTGAACTTGGAGAAGCCATACTTCTTGGAGATGTGGATCTAAGCAGAGAAAAAACAAAGTTGGGGTTAATTTTTTATTTTAAAAACAGTTCACCATTCGGCATAAAACATTTGTCTCAACGGTCCCTTTAAGGACCCAGCACCTCCCAGCTGGGCACATACACAAACCGAAGATCTACTGTCTGCAACCTTTGCACACCAGAAGGGCACAGAAAACCCAACTGGTCGGCTTAATAAGCTGCAGATCATTTAATGGAATAATCAGGTTTGATTAGCCCAAACACTACCTTTGGTAAATTAGCAAAGATCAGGTGCAAACCTGTGTAGTAATGCATATTTACATTTATAAGCTTCCTTTTGCCAATGAAATACTCTGAAAGGCTAAGCATGGTCTGTCAAATCGATTTCTCTAACTTAAGATTAATAAAATAAATAAATTACATGATTACAGCAAGTCAATGGCACTGCAGCTTGCTTTCCCTACAAGCACACAATGAAAAGCACTGAAAAAAGTGTACCTTCTGACGGCCAGGGAACTTGAACTTGGCTCTCCTCAAAGCCTCAATGACATGCTCCTTGTTCTGGGCCTTTGTGCGCACAGACATGATCACCTGTCCAATGTGCACGCGAGCCACTGTACCCTGGGGCTTTCCGAAGGCACCACGCATTCCAGTCTGGAGCCTAAAGACAGTAAACAGTGTTACTTGCACAGCTTAATAAGAAAAGTAAATGCAAGTTTAAGGCAATGTGTCTTAATGTCTCAATGGTCCCTTACAGGACCCAGCACTTCACAGCTGGGCTCATACACAACCAAAGATTCACTGTCTGCAACCTTTGCACACCAGAACAGTACGAGCAACTAGGTCTGGTCGGCTTAATAAGCTGCAGCAGTTTTAAAACTGGGCACAAACTCACCTATCAGCTCCAGCACAGGATAACATTTTGTTGATGCGGATGACATGGAAAGGGTGCAGGCGCACGCGGATGTGGAAACCATCTTTACCGCAGGTCTTCACCATGTATTTGTTAGCACAGATACGGGCAGCCTCAAGAGCTAGAACAAGAGGACATGTTTACTGTGACGGGGTAAAAAAAAAACAAGACTTGCATCAAGACGTACTTCTTTCCAAAAGAATCACTTAGTATCACTTAATTTTAATATTTGTCACTTAAAAAGCTTCAACCAGATGTTGTGTAAACAAAGACAGTAATTGAAAGTATTGGCAAAGTTACCTTCCCATTCAAACAGGTCAATGTTCTCTCTTACCTTCAGAGGACAGCTGTTCATATTCATCAGACACCATGTGACCGCACAAGGGGAATTCATCCACCTTAGCCTTCTTCCTGCCCAAGTCGAAGATCCTGATCTTGGGATCTAGGTTTGGAAAAGAGATTCTCAGATATGGCTGACAATTATAAATGAAAGTGACTAGCTTGATTTTTGAAGGCCACTGAACTTCAGTGATTGACACCAACATAGTTTGGCCATAAAACTCCAATGTCGAGTCCAGTTTTACTTTACATTTGGACTATAATACTATATGAAACTGTCCTTTTCATGCTACCACTACACAGATGTTCTGGAGATGTGGTGTATGGCCTTACCAGGCACACCCCGACAGAAACGGGACTTGGGGTAAGGCTTGTTTTTGCAGTATCTGTAACTGTAAGTAAAGAAAAAAAAAAACTACTGTCAGAACAGAGATGAACAAAAAAAAACACTTAAACTACACATGTTTAAGACATACACTAAATAGACAAAAGTATTGGGACCCTTGACCATTACACTGACCGGGACTTAATGACATTGCATTCCAATACATAGATTAATATGGAGTCGGCCTGCCTCTGCAGCTACCACTCTTGACAGCTTCCACTCCTCTTTCCACAAAGTGTTGGTGTTTCTGCTACAATGTGTTCCCGTTCATTCTGTACAGCATTTACTCATCTTTATGGACCTTGTTTTGTGAACACAGTCCTGCTGGAGTAGGAAAGCGCTTTGCACAAACTGTGTCCACAAATTTGAAAGCACGGTGTTGTCAAAAATGTCTTGGTATGCTGAAGCCTTCACTGGAAGTAAGTGGCCACCTGAATTCAATAATCAAGAGGTGTCCCAATATTTTTTTCCCAGTGTTTTAACGTGATGGAGACAATCTACCTAACGAAGGTAAACAATTATACAGACACGACAGATACCTAGACATTCTTAAGCAAATCAAAAGTACGGTCAGTATTTTTTAAAAATACAACATTACTCGAATATAAAATAGCATTTATGGGCAATGTCAAGGTTTCTATAACGGGACGTTTAGCTCTTGGTGTTAGCTTCAGAGGCAACAGGGGACTAAAGTATGAGACTTACAAACGAGGACAACAAAATGCATTAATAAACCTTTTGCAGCTATCCTCTGGTAAACCAGTCCTGTGAATTGAGCTGAATATGTAATATCCAGCAAGACTGTGTTAGCCTCTGTTCTGCCACATGGTTAGAGGCCCTGCCATTTTCATCTCTCCTCACTCCTCATACTAAACTATAAAAATCAGCACTTACCAACGGGCTGGACGGCGGCCCATGGTTGCGATCTGGAAAAAACACAATAATAGCCACTTTAATGCAAAGCCGAATGTTCTAGACAACACTTATAACTATATTTTTGATCATTTTTTCAGGAGCTGCACTAACCCGCCCGCACCGCGAACTCACCTAATGGAGGAAAGGAAGCTGTAAGAGCTTCCGCTGCGTCATATCGTGAAGATGGAGGAGCGTCGCAGTCACAATCAGGTTTTACACCATAAATACGACTTTCTGAAAGCTATAAACGCTCTGAAACAGAAATGAACATAAACTACGCTGTGTTTGCCCTTATGAAGCTCAGCCTAATATTGTTTAGTCCTTAAATTTGTCTCTCGGACTCTGTTTAGTTATAGTCGGGAAATGTAGTTTTTTCCTCCCAGAGGGCCTCAGTATGTAGTTCAGACAGGAAAAAGCTGTCCAAAGCTAATGCCTCCTTATGCTGGCCAACACTAATTTCCATCCATCCATTATATTTAATATATAATTTAATATATATATAATAATAATAATAATAATAATAATAATAATAATATTATTATTATTATTAATATTTAATATATATTAATATATTACATAATATGTAATATATTAATATATTAATAATGTAATATATTTCAATATATAATTTTTTTATTCTGTTTTTTTTTTCACGTTTTCTAAATGTGTGCACTAAATATATTTTTTGTAGTATCGAATTAACTTGCACAGACAGTGTAGTGAAATTAATTCATGGTCATATAGCTGTGGGAGTTTGCTACAGTATTTTTTCACTTTTTAAAAATTAAAGATAAACTAATTTTCTAAAAAAGAAAAAAAGATACTTTAGCATCCCTCACCCTATTTTTACCCAAGAATGAAGCTGAATGATAAAATATTGCATCATGAATTCTGAAAAATGTTTTATTTTAATGCTGTAGTGAAGAGGTCTAAATAATTTTCCATATTCAGTGCATATTTCAAAAAATACTGCTCTTAAAACTGATCCTACCACACTTTTTTCCTTTAAAAATTTTCTCTTTTTTACTGTATGTAATCTCTCATTGTTGTAATGTTGACATATGTGACCTATGACAATAAAAACAAGCAAACTAACTAGACCTCTTTTGACGCTACAAATCTGGATACACACAGGAGGGCGACAAAGATCAACAAACACAACCATGTCGCAGTCAGTTGTCTCCAAAAGATGTCTCTGTTGTGTTATTAATGCAGGACACTATGGGGGTGCTGTATAAAAACCTTCTTTCCTCTTAATTTTTTTGGAAGAGAAATGACCTCATATTTCTAAACTCTGGCTAATGAAGAACAAATGTTGGGGGTGGCCTTTGGAATCCATGGAATCACTAACATTTGTTCGCAGTCGAGCCAGATATTACATGTCAGTACAAATATCCTCTCTCACCCATATTTCATGCAGAAGGCAGAGAGAGAGAGAGAGAGAGAGAGAGAGAGAGAGAGAGAGAGAGAGAGAGAGAGAGAGAGAGAGAGAGAGAGA
>JBBPDE010000134.1:18791948-18814627 GCA_037974605.1 Nannopetersius ansorgii
GGGAATTTAAGGGGGGGTTGCCCCCCCCCCCCCCCCCCCCCCACTGAAATGTATCTACTTATTTGACCTAAAGTGGCCAAAATAATTCCCCTATGCCTTTGAATAACAGAGGCAGCCCACCCCCCCACAAAAAAGCATGTGTAAGTATACTGTTGTCTGCTTTCATTAGCTACTGAATTAGTGAGAAGGACTGATATAGTATTATTACAGCAAATACTCAAAGTTGACTCTCAGTTCCGGTACCAAAAGATGTTAATGAAATTGTTCCATGTCAGCTAGCTTAATTATTTCCATTGGAAATGCCTCCTCTCTGGGCTAAATATAAATATCTGGGTGCAAGTCTATACAAGCAATCATCAACATTTTGTATTATTTGTTTGTATACTTTACGTACAAGTTTAAGTTCGATGCAGCATCAGGCTATTTACATTACACCGTTAACACTCTGTTCTCACTTTGAAAGTGATTTGCCCTAGTTTTCATTTTAATACTATGTTTACAGTTTTCTATTCCTGGCTATGATGTATTCTTGTGTGATTTTCTGGACATGTTTGCGTTAGACACGTTCATACTGCTTTGTAGTTAGTGGCCTAAAAGTAGCCTTCATCTGTTATCATTTGGTATTTTTAGTCACTGTTATATTTTGAGGATGTTTTCCTAAAAGTAAATGTGACTTAAGGACAAAAAAACATAAGTCTGTCTTGATGAATAACCATAAAACATAAATCACTTTTTGATGTCACGTTTTTTGCCTACATACCTTTGCTGAGATTTGCTGGCTGGTGTTTTCCTTTCCATCCCTGAATAAACAGTCGTTAGTCGCTACTGCTGATAGATGTGTATAGGGGGAGATCATGGAGAAATGTGGGAATTGCATTGATAGAGTATATTCAAAACTCAGCCAGGGAGACTGTAGCGTCGGAAACTTTGGTTCAAATGAGATCATAGGCATTTCTGTTTCAATAGACATCATTTGTTTTTTTTTTTTTGTGGTTTTGCAGCTACAGCTCAAAGCTACCCTTGTACAGTCTTTGATGGAGTCTAAGATTTGAGCTCTTTGAACTGACTTTATCAGCCAAATGTGCCACTCATTGTTTTTTTTTGGTAATATTAGAAGTGGAACTTGAGATGTCTGCTATTTAAACATAAACAAAAGGGTTTTTTTTCATTGTGTGTTTCAGACAGAACAGGTTTTAGCATTTTTACTTCATTTGGAAAGTCTGAAAAAAAAAAAACTGGTCCATTATCTACCTAATCAACAATCAAACCAACTGAAGGTACTTTCCAACTACAGTTATATACACTAGAGATACACTAGGTGCACTAGTGTAAAATATTTTAGGTAGTATTCAAGTGTACAAAAGTATGCTGATTGAACTGTCAAGGCACCGAATGAATGGTGGTGTACTATGTGATTGCCCAGTGAGTATTCTCCCTAATGAAGCCGCTGGAGCAGGTAGGAAAGTATATTTCGCTTCCTTTTAAAGGGTATTAAAGAGAATGAATTTGAAATGATCCTGTCAGAGGTAATTCACCTGAATTGATGGAAAAGATCCAAGGCTTTTGCTTTACGGTTAGTTCCTTCCCTTTTGGCTAAACACACCCTTCTGACAGACGCACCTCCAGCTGATTCCACACAAGTGACTATATGAAAGTAGGTAATTTTATATTGCAGAGGTTGGAACATAGCCACAAGTAGTAGAACATATTAGTAAAATAGAAACTGCACTCTCAAAAAGGGCTTCCTTAAGGGTTTTAAGTAAATACAATGTGAATCCCAAGAGAATTTAATATAACATTTCTTTCTGTGCAATATGATATGATACATTTCTGCTGAATGTAAAGCATAATTACTGTTTGCCATTCAATATAATGTATTATAGTAAAAATAAATAAATAAATAATATTCTGAGCGTAAATGATTCCGGAATTATCAATTATCCCCTTCAGGTCTTTGTGCAATTATGACACACGATAAAGACTTATTTTTCCAAACATGTGGGGCTGCTATAACATAATTAGTCAGCTAAAATTTTTTAAATTTACTTTACCTGATGTTGGCATGGGTGTGTAGGCAGAAAACACAGGGAAATCAGGAGCGATACCAAGAGGGCTCTGACTCCTGCTATAAACAGTTAGCGCACAGTTCAGGAACGTTAAACCCTATATGGGTCAGATACAGAGTTCATACAGATCAAGCCTTTCCAGGATCCTGCAGGAGGTGCATAAAGTGTACTCCCGTTGAGTGAGGCTGAGTCTCAGCAGATAACATCCGCTATGTTATCCTCATAACAGGGGAGCGTGAGCCAGACAGAGCAGAAACTGGAGATCAAAGCTGAGAAGGGGAGTAAATAAGCAAACACACTCACAGCTTTAGGGTGGATAGACAATGATATTGTTTTTTGTGATTTATTAACCCTTTGAACTCAGCGCTTAATAGTAAAATCTGATTTCAATGACTGAAAACGGCGTAAAACAGTCTAAAACCACTGTTTACTCTCTATGCATTCGTTTTGCTGCTCTTTCACATGCCGCACAGCCGCTGTCCGGACCCCCTCCCTCTGAAACTATCCTGAAAGCTCTCCAGGGTTCAAAGATCTTGTGTTTTTTTCTTTTTGTTCCTAAGACCTAAAATAAAAGAAATGTGGGTCTTCTTGGTCTTTATTGGCCTTAGCTTTGATGCCATTTTTAACATCTGTAGCGGTTAATATTATGACATGTTTTTAAATTACATTCATTTTGATTCTGTGTGACAGGAATGCCAACAATGCTCAGCATGATGTCTTGAGCATTAACACAAACCGGAGGAACCTCCATATAATAAGCTGTTTGGTCGTATGATGATAAATTATCATTTGCTGTGCTGCGTGTGTTCTAACTTAATATGACAATGTTTAAGTACTGAAAGTGGAGGAAGTTACCCCAGTACTCAACTTACAGAAGATTGCACTGGCTGGCCAGGGGGGAGGACAACAAACAATATGCAAATATATTAACAATCACAGTCAACAGCAAAGTGGTCAATTTTTTTAATGCAATTTATGACAGCAGTTCGAATTCTGCCATTGAAAACACATTTGATTGAACGAATACTTTTAATAAATCAACATATAGATTATTCACAAGTGTCAAACCGTACATGATTAGTATGTTACATGTCCCTCTTTAAATGTTATGCTATGTAACTTCAAGTGCCAGTAACTGCCACCTCTCCCGTTCTCACAGGGATCTACGATAAGTCAGCAAACGCAAGAGTGCAAATGAAACAGGGGAAAACCACCCAGGAGGACCTCCAGGAACTCCTGCATGTATTTGGATTGGAATTATTAGGTTGAGGTTATTTTAGGAAGATTTGCTTGCGAGAAAATTACAGCAGTAGTGAAAGGAGGAAAAAGAGGAAAAGCAGTCTGTCCAGTGTATAATTTTCCTGTTTCTCTTTCAGAGGATGAGGTATTCCTCGAGAAGGCTCTGTCAGATTTATGAAGCCTCTGGCTCTACCCACTGACCCCAGATAAACAGCCTGGGCCTTCATTAAGCTGTGGAGACAGCAACACGAGAGCACGCCTGGCTGTTCTTCACCATGTAACCCTTTCAGCTTACTTAACGATGTCTCGTATATTCTGTCTTCTGCTGTAAACCCGTCATCGCAATACTTCCTGATTGGCATAGTTACTAATTTGGGAAGCAGATAAACTTGCTGTGACAGATAACATTGTTTTAGTTAATTTTACACACTGAGATTACTGAAATTCATTTACTTAGCTTATTCTTCAACAGATCTTCTGTCACTAGACACAAGCTGGACCACAGAAGACACCTTGAGCTTTCAATGAGAGACCTTTCTACGCTTATGCTTTAGTACTTTGAAGTCTCTGTATCATCAGATACTCTACTGCTTATTCAACTTTAGTCATGACTCTTAGTGAATGTGGGGTTTACCTGCTATCTCTTTCACTAAAAAGCAATGAGGCACCCATTCATTAAAAGGAAAGTAGCTCTATTTTGACTGTCTGAAATACGCAATTTAGTTCTTTGATCTCCCTGACTGCTAGTCACGTTAACCATTTAGGCAGAAAGACAGACAGACAGACACACAGATACTTTTTAGACCCCCCAAAAATTTCAAGTTGCTACAGTAGTATTCTCAATACCCTTTATGTTACAATAAATACAAAATTACAAAATCTACCGGACGGTAGAGGGTGATTGAGGCTAAAATTTCGACATGAGGGGCCAAAATTCTTTCTAATCAAATAGTATTGATTCAGACAATTATGCCTTGCATATGTTGCATATCAATGTAATGAGAAATTACACCCAAAATACCAACATTTTCCCATTAAAAATGGACAGTTTTAACACTTCTTTCCAAACTGTCAAAATTTTACCAGCCCCTGATGATTTTTTCCCAATAACCATTCAACCATTCAAACTAATTTTTGAGAGTTCAAAGAGTTTCAGAATGTGAGAACATGTCATATTGCAATGGAGTTGTTGTCTCTCTCCCACCTAATAACCTGTGCAGGAGGTCTGTTACAAAAAGTGAAAATACATTTTTCATCTGTTTAGACTAGACATTACCACCACTGAAACAACAATGGTTTATGGGATATTCAGTCTTTGCAATGATGAAATTTTGTGTTATCAAGTCAAGTCACTTTTTTTTTTATCACATTATCATACATAAAGAAGAAATAAGGAAGAAATAAAAGAAATAAAACAATATATAGAAAATTAATCAAAAAGACATTGAAAATGCTGTTAGAAGTGCAGATATTTAAAACAAAAAAAAGTCAGAGGAGAACAGTGCAGTTTTTCTCAGCCTTTGGTGCAGATCTGATACTGATAGGCAGTTTCTTTCTCCACATTTGGATTGCTGCTGTTTGCGTCATAGCACCTACCCTGTTCCCATTGCCAACGGTCCAGACTATCACCTCTGTTTTTCAAAGTTAAACTATGCGTGAATTTATGTCAAACCAGGGCGGATGTTGTTATTCCTCAAGAACAGATCACTTTCCTACCTCATTCAAGAAACTCTATGCAATGTGGTGGAATTATGCAATTGCAAATAAATTGCTGTAGAATGTATTTGTTAATGTGCTTCCCAAAGCAATTTATTACAGTAACTGGGGTTTCCTATTCAAGTTGCCTTTCATATTCAGCAAGTGACTTAAAATGGTAGATGAAAAAGCATTAGTAGTCTAGAACAAGGACATCAGTGGCATTCCAAGGATATTGACTTAAACCTTACATTTTGTAAGGGTGAGGTGTGCTGGGTGATGATGTTAGCCACTACACTGTCACTATACTGAAATTCATACCAGCACTGTGAGCTGTGGCTCAGTGACATGAGTATTCAACACATGAAGCCCAAGCCTAAGATTGTTACATGTGATGTATACTGAGTCAGAAAAACTCCCAGCAAATCCTATCTGACAGACTTTTGAGTATTTTAGGCTTTAAATGGTGACTTCCAGCAGTATAAGGCTATGTTTAGCCTACACAGTTTTAACAAAAATGAAAATGGAAATTTAAACTCAGCATACATAGTTTAACATTGAACTACTTTGGACCTTTACTTTCTATTACTTCCAAAATGTTTAACTTGTATATAAAAAACTGATTTTGCTGCTGAATGGTTGCAGTCCTCCTATTCAGGCCCCTGCTACAGTCTTAACAGTAAGCTAAGGGGGAGGGGATGTAGTGTGGTGTAATTATGGGTCCTGTGCTGCAGCTAAACTGGCCTGGGCGGGCTCTGGAGCCAGTGGGTCTGGCACAGGGAGGTCTGGCCACAGACCCCAGTGGTGACGGCACAGAGTCTGGGACGAGTCGCAACACCAGCCCCGGGTTTGAAGCATTCCACACATAACCCTCCTCTTCTCCTTCTCCACCTCCTCCTGCCTTTTAGTCTCCCATCCCAGTCCTTTTCCCACTCTTCAGCTGACTAGACAGGGATTTGGGCCAGGATCTGCTAAACTATTGTATGTTTGTGCATGCACATCTGTGTGTATGTGCTTGGATTTTGATTTTGTCTATATTTTGTGCCATTTGTGCTTATCTAATGTGCATATACTGTACACTGGGGGTGAGACTGCCTGGAGGCCCCACAATACAATATTAGCACAATTATTATTTTGTTTGTGGGCGGCTGGTGGCCTAGTGGTTGGGGAGTTGCCCCTGTGATCTGAAGGCTGTGGGTTAAAATCCCACCACAGAGGTATCCTAGAGCAGTGGTCCCCAACCTTTATTTGGTCACAGACCGGTTTAATATCAGAAACTATTTTCACGGCCCGGCCTTTAAGGAGTGGTAGATAAATATACATATACGTATTTATACAAATAAATGATACACATAAAAATGGGGATATTTTTAAAAATGTAATAATGGGGTATCTTTAAAATACAATAAACATAAATCCAGTGTGTACTCGCAGCTTTATTCACAGCATTTTCATAACAATGAGCCGACAACAAACATGGGTAACATCCACATTTTTTTTTCTTCTGTGCAGCCCGGTATCACATGACCCACGGCCCGGTCCCGGTCCGCAGCCCTGGGGTTGGGGACCACTGACCTAGAGGGCATTTTGCATGGTAGTTTCATAACCTGGGCTTATTTCTGTAGATAATTTTGTGAAAAGTAGAATATGCTTGACTTTTTACTGACGTCGGAGCATGTAGTGGCGGATTCAAACAGGGGTGGAATGAATTTAAATAAAGAGACCCAGTGGTTCCACTGATTACAGTGATTTTTATTCAACAGTTCACGTCTTGTGTTGCAGTAAATCCAATTAAACAGAACCAGTTGTAGTATTTTTGAAATTAAACATGCAGTTCAATGCTGAAGTGTGATATACTCAGAAAAGCTCATTGCGATGCCCTGATGAAGCAAAGTTTGTCGTAGTCCACGGTTAGGGATGTTTTCTCTTTGCCAGCACTTTATTCAGGTTTATCTTCTGAATTGTGTGCAGATTTCTTTAGCATGTTTGTTTGGCTTAGATTCTTAACTCATGTTATCTTGTGTGCCCCGGCCATAATGTATAGGGACTTTTGGCAGCAGGACATGGAGGCTGTGGGACATTTATTTCGTAATCCTTTTGCAGGATTTCCTTTTCTTTCCAGGCCTTTACTAAGGGAACCCTGCCCGTGGAGGTTTACAGTAGCCCTGTCTAAAGAGGGGCTGGTGTAAATAAAGTGGAGTGATAATTAAGGGCAGTATGTTTTGAAGGATTAGGCCTCTGTGGTAAATGTAAAGTTCTTCAAGTGTCTGATAAAGAAGATAATGGGAATGGTTTGTGCGTGAGAGCTCGTGGTACCAAATGTCAACCACACAGCAAAAAGTACCGTATAGCATTGTACATGTTTGAGATGGCATGACTTTTTAAGTAGTCATCTTTCGACTTCAGAGTAGGAGTTTACCACATATGTGTCCCTCAGTAACTCAGACTCTGCTTTCACATTTTTATGTGAAACCTTTTCAAAAGATTTTTGTGGGACAGCGTGAATCACCAGGACAGCAGCTGGATCGACCACATGAAGACAGAGACATGTTTCTCAGTGTTTCTGAAAAGCCTCGCGAAGAATGTGGCGCTTTAAACCTCAGTAGTCACAGTGGGAACACGCACACAAGAGTTTAAAGCGGTGAGGGGGGCTGAAGACGAAAGGGCAAGCTGTAGTATTCCTGCTTTGCATGGACCTCTGTAATTCAGTTTTCCACAGAGACTCCGCAGATAAGGAGAATTCGGTTTGGCACTGCTTGTTGCTGTAATAGTGAGGGATGGTATGTTTTTGCAGAGGGTCCAGACGCAGGCTGTGGTTTTCTCTTTTCTTTATTCAGTTTGAGGCAAGGGAGAGATGGGGGGAGGGCAAATGAGGAGTTCGGAACAAGCGAGAACAAGTGTGTCCTGGATTGGAGGTGTTGCTTAGTAGGGGGGAAATTACATAGTACTTATATTAATCAACATTATCCTGAAATGATGGGCAAGAATTTGAACCGGCTTTCTCTGGCCATGCTACTCTTACTCCTGAGCTTTTCCAGCCGTATTCAATGGAGATTGTGTGGAAATACTAGGGTACTTTGGGTTTTACAGTACACCCTTGTGTTTTTTGCTAATTATTATTGCGACATGATCAGTTAAACTGAATCAGGTCTTCTCAGTAGACATCCATGATTTTTTGCTACACAAATACAGACCAAGAATGTGAATTTGCAAACGTGATGAATTGGCATCTTTAAAACGGGAGGCCACCTACTTGTTGGTTCTGTCTGGGCTTGGGTGTAATGTGGATCGTATGTTTTGCGTGGTTGTGTACTGTGTGTTTGTTTGAGAGAGAAAAAGATGTGTGGATCGGGTGATAGAACTTGGCTTGAATCAGCCACAAAACAAGGGGAGCCAAATGGCAAGCCAGCTCTGTCAATATAGGGTTTTTTCAAAAGTCCAAACACAGCAGTTTTCACTGTTCTAGGCTTTCTCTTTCCTCCTTCTCACTCTCCCTCCATCCCTCCCTCCTTCCCTCCTTCCTTCACGCTGTTCCCTCCCTCCCTGTAATCAGAAACCGCTGTGGAGGGGAATGGGTGGCCTGCCAGGATCAAGTTTGCTTCTGCCCTTTTAAGGCTAAAAAACCAAGGGGAACATTTCCAAAAGAGAAGGAGAGGGAGGGAGGAAAGCCGAAAAGGAGGGAGGGACCTTTAGAAGAAGCAGAAAGGAAAGAAAGAGGAAGTTTGCTTGTGAATCTCATGCTCTTAAAAGTGCATGTTGGTAGCGCTGTATTTTGAAAAGCGTTTCCTGAATTTGGCAATCTGGCACCATTCAGTGTTACTACACCACATGGTGTTCCTGAGTCCTTTGTTTCGGCTTTTTTTTATCGTGTTGGAGCTGAAACATTTACACAGTAACCGTGGATTCCTTCTGGAAGCTTGATTGTACATGTCTAACGAGGCACAAAACAAATAAAGCGTTCAGTTCAGCTTCCACTTGGGAGAAACTCTGAGGAGGATAGTGATGAAGCATGTTTTCCGTGATTCATGTGTTTGTGTCTTTGTCTAGCCAGCAGGCTAGGACTTGGTGATAAGACCTTATTGGAATGTGGGCAATTTCCTCTGAGGCTCCCCCCCACTGCCATGCTGTTACGGCTCCCTCACTGAGTCTTAATTGCAGCTAATTTTAACTATGCTAAACAATTTAATTGAATCTAGTCTTACTCTGAGCTTTTAGCATGGACTGTGTCAGCAGCCTGTTCTTTGTGTAACACCTCAAGGTCCTGATCACTTGTTCTTGTATGATGGGACATTTCTGCCAGACAGAGCTGGCTGTGAGCGTCTATAGAGACTCATGTCGTGACTCATCAGAGGTCTGGGTGTGGGGTCACAGGTGCTGATGTCATGTTGGCTGCAGTTGATAAGTGAGCCCTGAGGCCGTGAATCATCGCAATGTGTCCTGAAGTTCATCATTGCTTTATCTACAATTGATGACTCGGCTTCCTGAAATTGGCTCTTATCGCATGGCCCAAATATTCTGCCAAACCGGTTTATTTAGATCTGCCCCCGCCCCTCTCCCCTCACTTGTTGCATGCCTGCACCTCTTTCTCTCAGGGATGCGATTCATGTTTTGGGAATTTGATGGCTAGCCCAGACCATCCATGTCCAAAAAAGGCCTGAGACTGGAGTGGTGGGGATTCCTGTCATGTTTTATATGTTTGCTATGATGTGCGTCACCATCTCTCTGACCATCACCCCAAAACAAGTTCCTTCCACAGACACACACAGACACACACAGACACACACAGACACACACAGACGCTTTAATTGGGGCTGGAATGTTGGTCTAAATCAGAGCCTACCCTGAGAACATTCTGACAATGGCCTAAACTGTCATACCTAGTTTTGAATCTGAACCCGCCAGAGTTTGACGGTCCATCTAAACCTGACCAAGAAAAAGATCCTGATCTTACTTTATTGATAATTACACAAATTCCACTCATGTTTAGGCTGAATAAACTTTCCAACATGCATGACAGCAGCTTTCAGAATTCTTTAAGGTAAAAGTAGAAAGGAGGATTAAAGTAGGAAAAAGCTAAATGCAGGTAAATGAGGGCCAGGATTGTTGAGGCAGACAGGAACTAAAGCCATGCTGTAACTGAAATGGCTAAGGAAGTCACCCCATTTCCCTTCCTAAATGAGGACTATCAGTATTCTGGATCTTTTTGGGTTTAGGCATGTAAAAGCAGCTACAATCAAGCCCCATCTAAGGGTGGGTTTAATTGATTGCAAGGAATGTAATGTTATGCAAGAGCAGTGACCCTGTCTCTAGCTGAGCTCCCAGTCTGTGTTTTGGCCACACCCTCTCCATGCTACAGTTTAGCAGACTTGGGGCTCTGATCTTCCTAACAAGATCCAACCTGCTCAAGGCAATGGATCACTCTTTCACAACACACACGCATGCACACACACACCCTCTTTCTGTCTATAAAAGTTTATTCCTGTTGAATACCCGCATGCAGAGTTGTCATAGTTGCTGCTTAGTCATAAGGACCAGCTCCTATTGTCACACTTTTTCCTTCCGTATTTCCTTCCATTCTCAGAGATGGGGAAGGTGAGCTGTTGCCTGTCCCAGTTAAAGGATAAATGTAGTGTTTTTCAACCCAATTTCTGCTCATACCTAACCACATTTGAGATGAACTGTGCATCACAGGCTATAATTCCCTGTACAGATGCTTGAAACAGTATTTTTGCTCTTTTGTTAAGTATTAAGCTTTCATCAGTATTCTCTGTGGCAATTGACTGTGTGTTAGGTGTGGCTAAAAGTTTTCAAAATGGGTTTTAACCAGGTCCTTTTCCCTTAAAAAGCAACTCTGCTCTTTCTTTCGGCCTCCATTCAAGGGTTTGTGGGATAACTGTGCTTTTAATTTATTCGCTGGGACGTGAAATTCTGTTTCATCGCCCTGTGGCCTAAAAACATCTCCAGCATTTTCAGTCCGAATGAAATTCGATCTGAGATGGTCCCTCACCAGAAGTCAAGCTGAATTCCTGCAAACTTTGGTGGGGGATGTTGAGGTTTGTAGGCCACAGTCTGGAAAATGAGGACAAACAAAAACTTGCAAATGGATTATTTTACATGGCAGAAAGGCATTATTGGATAACTGGTGTGGGGGTCAGGAGGAGGATGAGGTGTTATGTGATATTTTAAAATATACAGCGTGTTCAAGGCTTCTATTTAAGGCCGTGTCTTGTACATGTGTATTCACGGTTTAATTTTTCCCCCTGCACTTTTAAACTTGAGTTGTTTGCTCAGCCTGAATGTCTTTGTTGGGGAATGTTGAGTCTACGATAGTTGCATAAACAGCATTCACTGGTGAAGGACAGTTATGTGAATATACAGAACCCAACACAAGGACTTTCAAATGATAGATTTGCTGGTATTTATAATCACGCACAGCGAAACTTCACTATGGATTTCATACCACTGTACTGCTTCTTGCGGTCCTATTGTTTAAGCTGTCAAAAACACTTTAAAACAGTGGTCCCCAACCCCCGGGCATTTTTTCTGGGCCATGGGTCATGTGGTACCGGTCTGCGGGCTGCACAGAAAAAATGTTGTTGTTGGCTCATTGTTATGAAAATGCTGTTAATAAATATGTATATTTATCTGCCACTCCTTAAAGGCCGGGCCGTGAAAGCAGTTTCTGATATTAAACCGATCCGTGACGAAATAAAGGTTGGGGACCACTGCTTTAAAACATATGTCCGTTTATGCACACGAGTACAAAATTCTCCTGTTAACTCCTGTTTTGTGTTTTATCTATTTTTGCTGTTTTAATGTAGCACTTTGAGATTTTGGACAATGAAAAGTGCGTTATAAATAAAATCTATTATTATTATTATTATTATTATCATTATCATTATTATTATCATTATTATTATTATTATTTTTATGAGCTTTATAACACATTTTAAAAGCACCTGCTCCTCTTTACATTGTGTAAACATTTCATGATTTACACAAACGGTCCCATATTATTTAGAATAAAATCTCAATGTATCCCCCCCTTGTTTACCATTTGGAGAAATTGGACTCTGATATACTGGTCTGTAGCTACAGGACAAATCTGTTGTCCACTGGGGTTGAATTCCATAACAATGATTCATTAATCCAGCTCATGTCCACTCCAGTTGGGAGTGGATTTTGTGGGGCTGTACTGAAAGGGTCTCCTCCGCAGAGAATTAAAGGCTGTCCTCAGTGGAGCATGCTTCAGTTGGAACAGGAAGAGTTCTCCCCACCCCACCCAGAGAACGTAACTCCGCCAACAGCCAGTAATCACCCTTGTTATCTGTACCTCATCAAGATCCAGCCACTCACTAAGCTGTATGTTTCTGCATGTGCCCACGTGTTTGGAATGGATCTGAGAGTTCTTGGCTTGTCTGTTACATCAGTCTTCTGCAACTGAGAGAACATCGTACTCTATATTTCTAACACTGTGGGCCGGATGGGTGTGTGCTGTAGTGAGGTGCTGAGAAAGAGAGAAGTGTGAATGTCTATTATAACTGCTGTGTCTTGAGTCTTGTGTCTTGCTGTGTATGTTAAATAGGACGCATTATGCTAAACTCACTTTAGTTATAGTGGGTCTCTGGGCTACAAAACATGTTCGTGAAGTTCTTTGCACAAAATCACTCTCACATAAAGAGATCTCACCAACTTTATTCTTCACAGTTTCAGGCCCTTTCAAAACTAGCCGTTTGAACAGGGAGCCCATTGTGATGTAATACTGGGCCAATTTGCATAGAATCGCCCCTCATCTGTTGAGACCCCACCCACTAGATTAGTTGAAGGTTCTGCACTTTTTTCTGCCAGTTTTACGAGCACAGACAAGCCGAGCACTGTGGCTACAGGCAGAGGCAGGTCGCAAATTCCTACACTTTCTCCCAGACAAAGAAAACCGAATGACTGTGGTTCCATTTCATTTTCAATGGCCAGGTCCCAGCAACAATCTGTTTCGTTACACCTTAAATATTGCTATTTTAAGGTGGAACTAAAAATTCGAATAAGGAGCTATCTTCTGCGACAAGGGGCATCTGTGTCTATTGTCTGTGACAAGTCAGCAGATGAGTGAGATGTAAATACTTTAAAATAATTACTTTTGCGTTTCTATTGCAGTTAAGTATGAACGAAGTTCTTTTCGTTTTGTAAGCATGGGATGGGGGCGTGGCCAGCAACAGCTTATTTGCATAAAAGTGACGGCGCCCTGAAACGGCTTGTTTTGAAAGGGCCTGAAGAATAAAGCTAGTGAGATCTCTTTATGCGAGAGTGATTTTGTGCAAAGAACTCCACGAACATGTTTTTATAGCCCATAGACCTATTATAACTTGTAAGTTTTGCATAATATGTCCCCTTTAAAACTGGAGTAAACCATTCTGGGCTGTAGGTTTTCACCATCACATGTATGCCTTATAGTGGAGTTTCAACAGGGCCTTCCATAGATAGATTTTTTTTTTAAGTGCATCAAAGGCAGTTTATATGAACACAATGGGTAAATCTATTTTTAATCATATGATTATTGTACTTCCTGAGAATGGGCCACCCATATTTCTTTGTGGTTTTGATTTGTTATATCTTTCATCAGTTCTCTTCCTATTAGGATGGGTTAAATTTACATAGCTTGTGTAATTTGCTTTTATTGGTGCTTCTCTATATATACCTAGCATGTGCCAGAACACTTATCAAGTCTAAAAGAATCTCTTGACCGTTTACTTGTTCTGGATGGCAAAATCTCCATTCTCCATCTTTGAGAAGAAAGAAAAGGGAGACCCCATATGCTGGTTAGGACAGGGAATATGACGGGACTTCTGTTTAGATATAGAGCAATGTTTTATATGAATTCACAATATATTGTTTTATCATGTGAAAATGTTTGTCCTTTTTTTGCCATGTAATTTAATTGCAGTCTGGATGTGGGTTTTGTCACAGATGTATAAAGGGATCTCCCTGTTTAGCTGATAGGATTATAATAGGGTTATAATCAGATTATGGTTACAGCACAACCATCTTGGTTTTGTTTGCAGATTTGAGTCTTTTTACTGTACAGCATCTGGAGAGGCAGCCATTAACAGTGTTCTAGGCAATTTTGCTGATTCTAATACGACTGTAAGTCTTGGATATTGGCGTTAGTCGGATTCTATTTAAATGTGGGAGAGAGGGGTGATATTAAAGTGAGGCTTCATGTGCTTAATGCCTTCCATCTCCCTCCTCTAACTGCCCCCTTTCTTTTGTGGTCCTCACAGACAGTAAGGCCATAGTGGATGGGAACTTGAAGCTCATCTTGGGACTGATATGGACACTGATTCTGCACTACTCTATCTCTATGCCCATGTGGGATGAGGAGGAAGACACAGACGATGCCAAGCAGAAGACGCCCAAGCAGAGGCTCTTGGGCTGGATCCAGAACAAACTACCCGAGCTGCCCATCACCAACTTTAGCCGTGACTGGCAGTCGGGCAAAGCCCTGGGAGCACTGGTGGACAGTTGTGCTCCAGGTGAGGCGAACTTGAAAATGGGGCAAATGCTGTATTACGTTATTGTCCTTGATGTCTTCAGTTTGACCCTGGTTTTCTGTTGATATGCTGTGAGTATTAATCAAGTCTTTAAACCCTCAGGTCTGTGTCCGGACTGGGACTCCTGGGATCAGACAAAGCCTGTGGACAACGCCCGTGAGGCAATGCAGCAGGCTGACGAATGGCTGGGGGTTCCTCAGGTGAACATCATGGGCACAGTTAATCTGGGTTGTTGTGTATAATGTGTATACACCAGTTAAACTGGTGTATAATGTATGCCTAGAAATTGACAACATAAATCACTGAGAAATATTTCTAAGCCATCGTGCAATTGCATTATCAAATAAGTGGAAAAAAATATTTCAGAATTCATGCACCTCCCATTTGGAACATTAGGCCTCACTAGTCATGAACTATGAAATGGACTAGTTGATGGGACAAAAACCTTGCTGCATAATTTTAAGCATTGTTTTAGAAAGGTTTATTTAAAATTTTTGGCTGACATGGTCTGTGGAAATTCCTTCTGATGAAAGTGACTATTTAGGTTTTGTTTTACTACTTTGTTGCTATGGAGATTGTGGTAAAGTGCTGGTAGAAAGGAGGGTTTTTTTTCTTCTGCCGCAGCAGAAATGAAACACTAATGAGGTTTGAAGTAGACTGTTTCTGGATGATGTTGTGCCAGTCTTCTACATTGCATGCTGTCAGTTGCAAGTGTGGTTGGCAACGTTTCCTGCTGCCGTGTGCCTTGTGCCCAGGAGTTTATGCCGCAGGCTGGCATGTGGTCTTGTGAGCTGCTGGTCTCCTATGAGACGGTCTCTGTTTTGACTCATCTGACAGCATGGTTTTCCCCTTTTGGTGTCAGGTGCTGTATATTAAAATACGTCTTGTTTCTTTCCCCTGTACCAGGTTATTACTCCAGAGGAAATTGTTGATCCCAATGTGGATGAGCACTCCGTCATGACCTACCTGTCGCAGTTCCCCAAGGCCAAGCTAAAGCCTGGTGCCCCTCTTCGTCCCAAACTTAACCCCAAGAAGGCTCGTGCCTATGGACCAGGTACAGTCATAACCTACATAATGCACAGCCTTTTAATGTTTTGGTTTTTCTTAAGAATGTACAGAGAATGTCCTCATGTGTTTCGTTTACTCTTTTACTCCACACAGAATGAGCTCACTGTTAACCATGGCTATCATACAAGCTTTGATCATACAAGCTAATCATCAGTGCATCCCTAAAAGTATAGCATTGAAACTTCAGGGTCTGTAGGCAAAAACACTGTTTACCTTTTGTTCAGGTATTGAGCCCACTGGTAACGTGGTGATGAAGAAAGCCATGTTTACAGTGGAAACCATCAGTGCAGGCCAGGGGGAGGTGCTGGTTTACGTAGAAGATCCTGCCGGCCATCGCGAAGAGGCTAAAGTCACTCCCAACAATGACAAAAATCGCACATACTCCGTAGTCTACGTTCCTAAAGTCACTGGGCTACATAAGGTAAATGCTGGGTCATTTGTGAAACCTTCTTCCTTAGTTATATGCTCTGGAGACAGTATTTATCTTCAGTCAGTAGTGTGACAGTGTTGGAGGGGAATGTGAAACCTTCAGCCAGTTACATTGGTGACCCGTTTCCTGTTCCTTAGGTGACCGTGCTGTTTGCGGGGCTTCACATCTCAAAGAGCCCGTTTGAGGTAGATGTGGGGATGGCACAGGGAGACTCTAGCAAGGTCACTGCCCAGGGACCGGGTCTGGAGGCTGTGGGCAACATCGCCCATAAGACCACCTACTTTGACGTTTACACTGCTGGTAATTTCTCCCTCTTTCCCATAATCAGTATTAGAAATATTTAAAAATATATGTTCTAAAACTAGTTTCCCTCTCTCAGGTGCGGGAGTTGGTGAAGTAGAGGTGGTAATTGTGGACCCCAGTGGCAAGAAAGACTCAGTGGAGTGCAACATCGAGGATAAAGGCAACAGCAGCTACCGCTGCACCTACAAGCCCACCCAGGAGGGGCAACATGTCATCTATATTACATTTGCTGGAGGCCAAATCTCCAAGAGCCCCTACACAGTCAGCGTGGGAGAGGGTGAGCAGTCACCAGGGACAGGGAATGGGGGAGGGGGACCCTAGAAGGGGAAAAAAAAAAGGATGGTCATGACTTAAGTTGATCAGTTGGGCCATGGGGAGTGGGAGGAAGATGTTAGTAAATCTTATAAATGACTGTCAAAGTATTTTCTTTATATAATCTTATTCTGCAGCCTTTTACTTCCTAAACCCTATCTTTCTTTGTGATCTCATTCTTTTTTTTCTGGGCTGCTATTTCTTCTCTGGTTTACTATCCTTCTGAAGGACAGCTGTCATCTGTTTGCTGATCTCGCTTCTCTTTTTGGATCAGCCTGTTGGCCTCTGATGTGATTTTTCCTGTCTCCTTGGATCTATGTTGGGTATTTCCTTCACTTTGCATGCTCCGTCTGTTGCATGTTAATAAAATGATTCTGTCTCCTGTCGTAGCTGGCACTCATCATATTCTCACCCTAGATTAAACAGACATTCACACAATTGTGTGGTTGACCTTTTGTTTATACTTTGTACACATGGTTAACCTCATTTGTATGATTTGCTTCAATGGAAACCGGGGGATCCCCATGAGGCAGTAATTTAAGGGCATTAATAGCAGCATTTTATCAGGCAATGACACAAAACCCGCGTTTCCTTTATTTCTGTGCAACACTGCTGTTTTTGCCATTTTCCTTGACCGTATGAGTCATGTTAAAGCTATCTATTTCTGCCACTCACAGTGCCTTCTATCTCAACTGCAGCATGCTTGGGGTTTCCTGTCTGCCTCTTAAAGCCTCAGCATTCAGAGAAATGGCTGGGAAGATGGTCTGCAATACATGTAATCATTGAATGTCATATTGCCATATTACTTTCCAGCATGTAATCCCAGCCTGTGCAGAGCCAAGGGCCGTGGTCTGCAGCCCAAAGGCCTGCGGATCAAGGAGACTGCAGAGTTTAAGGTCTACACCAAAGGAGCTGGCACTGGAGACCTGAAGGTCACCATCAAAGGACCCAGTGAGTGAAGCTTTGGCTGTACTTTATCAGCTGTCCTTGATGTTTTTAATCATATTACTAATGCAGCTGTGTGTTACAGAGGGATTGGAGGAGCCCTGTAAGAAGAAGGATCTGGGAGATGGCGTCTATAGCTATGAGTATTACCCCACCACACCTGGAACCTATATCATCACAATCACCTGGGGTGGCCAGCATATTCCTCGCAGGTTAGTAACTTTGCTTTCTTTCCATTTCAAAGCAGACAAACTACCCGAGAGCAAAGTGTTCCTGTATGTTTTTCTCCTTCCATGTTCTCTCATTGACTTTGTCTCATTTTCTGGCTCTCAGCCCCTTCGAAGTGAAAATTGGCAGCGAGGCAGGGCCGCAGCAGGTGCGGGCATGGGGCCCAGGACTGGAGAGCGGTGTTGTGGGCAAATCTGCTGACTTTGTGGTTGAGGCAGTTGGAGATGATGTTGGCACTTTGGGTATGTTTTTCTAGAATCTATGTCCAGTTGTAAAGATGTAAAAATGCATGTGAAATTGACCATACTGGACTTCCATCACCAATTTCTCTTTTCAGGATTCTCTGTGGAGGGTCCATCACCAGCTAAAATTGAGTGCGACGATAAGGGTGATGGTTCCTGTGATGTGCGCTACTGGCCTACAGAGCCAGGCGAGTATGCAGTGCATGTTCTTTGTAAGAATGAAGACATCCAGCACAGCCCCTTCATGGCAGAGATCCAACCAGCACCAGACAGAGACTTCTATCCCGACAAGGTATGTGAATTCCCAAACTACTCCTATTTGGAGTCATAAGTAAGCTGCTAAACTGCAACATTAGACTGACTGGTTTATGCCAATATATTACAGGTGAAGGCTTATGGCCCTGGTCTTCAGAGCAGTGGTCTGTCTGTAGGGAAACCTGCTGAGTTTACAGTGGATGCCAAACTCGGTGGCAAAGCCCCTTTGAAGATTCAAGCTCAGGTATGTCTTCGTCCTGTTTTATGCTTACGGTGGACTAGAAAACAGTGTAATAATGAATCTGTTTTGTCAGGACCGAGATGGAAACCCAGTAGATGTGCAGGTGAAGGACAATGGCAATGGAACATATAGCTGCAGCTACACCCCTCGCAAACCTGTCAAACACACAGTCATGGTGTCCTGGGGAGGAGTCAACATCCCAGACAGCCCCTTCAGGGTCAGTGCAAACCCTTGCAGCAAAAGTCCTTTAAGGGCATGCCCTACTTTTTGGTTTAATATTTATCACTGACTGGAACATTTCTTTGTTTAATCTTTAGATGAATATTGGAGCTGGATGCCATCCTAATAAGGTGAAAGTATCTGGACCTGGTGTTTCCAAGACAGGCCTGAAGGCTTTTGAGCCGACCTACTTCACTGTGGACTGTTCTGAGGCTGGCCAGGGTATGACCATATAGGAGACTGTTGTGCTCAGCAGCTTTGGCGTTTTAGGGCCAAATCCTTTTCTTAAGAGCTGTGTGTGTATATATATATTTTTTCTGTCTCGTGTAGGTGACATCAGCATTGGGATTAAGTGTGCTCCAGGCGTGGTAGGACCAGCTGAGGCAGACATCGATTTTGACATCATCAGAAATGACAACGATACTTTCACAGTAAAATACACTCCCCCAGGAGCTGGCAGCTACACCATTATGGTTCTGTTTGCTGATCAGGTAACGCATGCGTTTTTCATGTGTGCTAGTGTCTGTGCATATTTGCTTTCCTATCCCTGTGTTTATACATATTTGTCTTCTCAGGCTATTCCTTTGACGCCCATCAGAATCAAAGTGGATCCTTCTCATGATGCTAGCAAAGTGAAAGCAGAGGGTCCTGGTCTCAGTCGCACTGGTGAGAAAATAAACGATACTAGCCTGTGTTAAGTTAAAAGATGCCATCAGTGGACGATGATGACTGTTCTGGCTATGCTGATCTCCACAGGTGTGGAACTGAACAAGCCCACTCATTTTACTGTGAATACTAAGGGAGCAGGCAAGGCTAAGCTGGATGCTCAGTTCACAGGCCCCAGCAAGGGAGAGGTGGTGCGAGACTTCGACATAGTCAACAACCATGACAACACATACACGGTCAAATACACACCAGTGCAACAGGTGAGGACTGTTTCCATCTCTTGCTAGATCAGTGGGACAAGTATATAAAGTTTCAGTGCATGCGTGGCTGTCTCCGGCATAAATGTGTCATACAAGTGCCTTTACCCTTCCCCCCACTGCCTCTGTTTAGGGTAATATGGGTGTGAACGTGACCTATGGCGGTGACCCCATTCCCAAGACTCCATTTGCTGTGGCTGTAGCTCCTTCTTTGGATTTGAGCAAGATTAAGGTTGCAGGCCTTGAAGACAGTATGTAATAAGTTTTCTGTTTGATTTTTGCTCTCCTCTGTCTTAACAGTTTTGCTCTTTGTCTCTTACTTTAACCAAGGTGACTAACTCCTCTCTAATATTCTCCCCATCATTCAGAGATGACTGTTGGAAAAGACCAGGAGATTACAGTGAAATCGAAGGGTGCAGGTGGTCAAGGTAAAGTTGCCGCAAAGGTGACTGGACCTGCTGGTAAATCAGTTCCCTGTAAGGTGGAGCCTGGTCTGAGCCCAGAGACGAGCCAGGTCCGCTTCATCCCAAGAGAAAAGGGGCCATATGAAGTAGAGCTCACTTATGATGGTGCTCCTATCCCCGGAAGTCCCTTTCCTGTGGAGGCTGTTGCTCCAACTGATCCATCCAAGGTTAGTGACAGCCAAGCCCAGTGGATACTGCATGACTTTCAAAATCTCAATGCCTTGTTCACCCTACACAAGCTTGAGCAGCCACAGACTCAAAAATCTTTGAGAGATCTGTAAAGTGCACTTGAGTCACCTCATGTTTGTATTTAAAATATTGAGTCCCAAATTGGAGCTCTTTTTCACCAGTTTGTCCAAAAAATAAAATGCATATATCATTTCAAATTGTGAATCCCTTATAGCCTCCCCTGTTTCCTGGGTCCATACAGAAAACAAGTGGCCATTGCCATCACTGAGGAGAAAGCTACTCATTGTTGTAGAGCTTGAAAATATTAGGCTATCTGCAGCAGTGTGCAGTCTGAGGATGATCACATGATTCATACTACAGTTTTATAGTCATCATGGGTTTTGTTAATGGTAGTAACTAAGCCTCTCCCTGTGTCTGTTCTTAGGTCCGTTGCTCTGGACCAGGTTTGGAACGAGCCAAAGTTGGTGAGACTGGCCAGTTTGTAGTTGACTGCACCAATGCTGGCCCTGCTGAGCTGACCATAGAGATCATCTCTGATAATGGCACCGAGGCAGAGGTCCATATCCAGGATAATGGAGATGGAACTTACACCATCACCTACATCCCGCTGTACCCTGGCGCCTACACTCTGACAATCCGCTATGGTGGCCAGGATGTGCCAAACTTCCCTGCAAGACTCCACGTTGAGCCAGCTGTAGAGACCAGTGGTGTGAAAGTGTTTGGACCTGGAGTTGAAGGCAAAGGTACAGTATTGGATCTGAACACATTTGGAATAAATCTGAATACCCCTTTTAAGGATTTTGTTGGTGTTGTCGTCCTGTCAGGTGAAAACTTGACAATTGCTGCGTTTATTAATTTCCTGGAATTGTTTTCCTAAAGGTGTTTTCAGAGAGGCTACCACAGATTTCACTGTTGATGCTCGTGCCCTTACAAAAACTGGCGGCAAGCACATCAAGACCTGCGTCAACAATCCATCTGGCAACCACACTGAAGCTCTCATCAGGGACCTGGGAGATGGTACTTATAAAGTGGAATACACGCCTTATGAAGAGGGTGAGCCATGTACATGTTCTTGATCGATGCGGCACATTTCTTAGGCCTTCACCTATAGACTGTAAGCCGTTATCTTGGTGTTTATTTCGACAGGTCCGCACAGCGTGGAGGTTTCCTATGACGATTCCCCAGTCCCCAACAGTCCGTTCCGTGTGCCTGTGACTGAGGGTTGTGACCCAGCACGTGTGCGGGTGCATGGCCCAGGACTGCAGGCTGGCATCACCAACAAACCCAACAAATTCACTGTGGAGACCCGGTTAGTAGTAAAGCTAAGAGTTTCAACAGCCTGAGAATTGTATCTTTTTTTTTTTTCTTACCTGATCTGTGTCTCCTCTTTACTTGTCTTTGTAGTGGGGCTGGTACAGGAGGACTGGGGCTTGCTATGGAGGGACCCTCAGAGGCCAAGATGTCCTGCACTGATAACAAAGATGGCAGCTGTGCTGTAGAGTACATACCATATGAGCCAGGGACTTACAACCTCAATATCACCTATGGAGGCCAACCAATCACTGGTTAGTGTTTGTTTTTTCCAAATTTCTTTTAATGTGTTTTTATTGTCTCATTTTCCATTTAGCAGAAAATGACTCCTCTTTTTGTTTGCTTTTTCTGCTAATACAGGAAGCCCTTTCTCTGTTCCTGTCCATGATACTGTTGATCCCACTAAGGTTAAGTGCCAGGGTCAGGGTATTGGAACCAATGTCCGGGCCAATATCCCACAGGTATTTACTGTTGATGCCAGCAAGGCAGGAGTGGCTCCTCTGCAGGTCCGAGTGCAGGGACCCAAAGGTAAGAGAGCTTGGTTTGCGGATGCATTAATGCATTTGTGTATGTGCGATCCCAAGACTACATTTTTTTCACTTATGTAATTGATTTGAAGTGGTTGTGCTTTGTCCTCACACTCTCACCTGTTGTGCAGGAGTTGTGGAGCCTGTTGAACTGGTGGATAACGGAGATCAGACACACAGCGTGAACTATGTGCCCACCAGAGAGGGACCATATTCTATTAATGTGTTGTATGCTGATGAGGAAATCCCACGCAGGTACACAGACCATGGTCATTAGCCATTCCATGAGTTCCTTTTGTTTTTTAATTCTGTTAAGAGTGATAACTTCTAAAGGTAACACAAATAATTAACTTTGGAGGGTAATGCTGACTGCTGAACTGCCCATGATCTAGCGCAAACGGCTCAAAGATGTAACTGGCTTCATGCATTACACAGAACACAGATAATGTGCAGTGAGAATTTTTTTCCCTTTATTTG
>JBBPDE010000134.1:18815378-18835480 GCA_037974605.1 Nannopetersius ansorgii
GCTCAAAGATGTAACTGGCTTCATGCATTACACAGAACACAGATAATGTGCAGTGAGAATTTTTTTCCCTTTATTTGTTATCCTCTTTGTTGCCATCCTTCCATTTTGATATTTCTGTCTCTCATACTCTTGCTTTTTGTTCAGTCCTTATAAGGTAAAGGTTCTGCCCACGCATGATGCCAGTAAGGTTCGTGCCAGTGGACCTGGCCTTAATACCACTGGTGTGCCTGCCAGTCTGCCGGTGGAGTTCACTATTGATGCCAAAGATGCAGGAGAGGGACTTCTGGCTGTCCAGATCACTGTAAGTGTAACTACTCGCCTACGAAAATCATGAAATGTTATACTAGGTAGTATTGAATATAAAGCAACCCCCCCATTCATGTGTATTCTAGGATCCAGAAGGGAAACCCAAGAAGGCCAAAATTCGTGATAATCAGGATGGGACATATTTGGTGTCCTATGTCCCAGATATGACCGGGCGCTACACCATCCTTATTAAGTACGGTGGAGATGAAATCCCATACTCTCCATACCGTATCCGAGCCCTGCCTACAGGAGACGCCAGCAAGTGCACGGTCACAGGTAAGCCTTTCAAACACAGCACAAATCAGCATGACCGATATACTGCACTTGCGTTCCGAAAACCACTCCTTAAACTGAAGGAATATTTCCCAAATAGTATGTTAATTTAAGACCATTTTGAACAATTTTGACAAAACTAGCCTCTGCAGTGACTGGTGTGTCATGTAGAAAAAGTAACCACTGGAATCATACTGTAAGGGAACCAGCGGAAGCTGTATGATTTAAACAGTGTGTTGAATCATCACTCATTTGAGGCCTGGATTGCCTTAATTTAAGACTCATGTTAGATATGAGCCATTTTGTGTTTATATATGTCTGGCTCTCCACTCTCACCTACCTGGACACATAACTTGTTGTGCAGAGCTGCTCACACTCCCAGCACACTGTTCTTCCCTGTTTTTAAATGTTTTATTTTTTTTATCTATTTTGAGCACATTTTGTTGTATTTTTGTCCTGATTTTTACGTTGTCACTTTTTCGCTCTCTGCTTCTCACGGTTTCTCAGTTTCAATTGGAGGTCACGGTTTGGGTAAGCGCTTTGAAAATGTCTTTTGCTCCAGGTTCTGTTCTTTTTGCATGCAGAATGGCACCATCCTGCTCTTGATACCGATATTCCTGTCCTTATAAACATTAGTGGTTTTAATAAAGTATGTACTAGGCTTTTTAACACTACAGACTACAAAATAAGATAATAATAATAATACAGAGGTTTTCTATGGCTTTTGGTTGGTCAGGCAGTTTAGCCCATTCTTTTTCGTTTTTTCCCACTTTCTCTCCTTGGTGTAACAGACAGCATGTCAGTGATGGTAGACTAATCACTAACTTAAGTCTGTATGGTGGAATGCATTGAGCTTATTAAAAATATGTAAGCCTTTTTCCTTCTGTTAAAATGGCGTCTGCATTAACGATAATATAAATCACAGGCTGTAGCTTTCTTCAAGAAAACAACAGTTCAGACAACTGAGGTAACAGACAACTTGGCAAGCAAATGTCTGTAATGTTGAATAATTCATCAGTCTAGTGAGCTGCACAACAGTAATCAAAAAAAATGTACAGTTTATCACAACAGACTGTGTTTGTGAATCTGGCACTCCATTAGAGCGCACAGATTCGTCTGTGCCCACTTTGTATATTTGAGGTGATTCAGATGTTCTTGAAATTTTGTTTTGGGTAGCATTTGTTCCCTGCACTAAACATTCCATTGGTGTTCCTGTTGTGACTAAACATTGAAATTTCAGTTTTTCCACAGTATCATTCAATCAGCCTTTATAACTGTGCAGTCTTCCAACCTTAACATCTTTCTCTGTCTGTTGCCACAGTGTCATAGGGTCAAGATGAGACAGGATGCATGAATGATTATTACACTGGATGGGTAGATTCTAAAGCTCAAAATAACTAAAACACCCCTCGAAGACTGACTGCAATCTTTATGTGGCATTCACTAGGTGCTGGAGTTGGTCCCACTATCCAGATCGGGGAACAGACGGTCATCACTGTGGATGCGAAGGCTGCTGGGAAGGGCAAAGTGACATGCACAGTGTGCACTCCAGATGGTGCAGAGGTGGATGTGGATGTGGTTGAAAATGCGGACGGTACCTTTGACATCTTCTACACGGCACCCCAGCCTGGGAAGTACGTCATCTGCGTGCGCTTCGGAGGAGAGCACATTCCCAACAGCCCCTTCCAGGTCATGGTACGTAGAAGCCATGCGTTTTAATTGATCCTCCCATATAGTGACGTATTGAGTACTGTTACAGTGGGCATGTGACTTTACCCTACAAGTTGACATTAGAGCTACAACAAATTGTTTAAAAGCTCAACCTCCTTTTAGTGCAAAAGCTTCATGATGTAGCTTCAAAAAGCTTGCTAGGCCTCTTCTTTTGCTGACAGAGACTCATGGTTTTAAACTCCAAGCCAGGAGAGGACTTCATTCCCAAACAGCATCCCAATGGACTGATCTAACCAGTTTGAATGTTTAAAAATTAGGAGTATTTCACCCTTGATTCTGTCATCCTGTCTCAGGCTTTGGAAGGTGCCTCCCCTGAACAGCTAATGCAGCAGACGCAGGTCCCGCAGTACGCCTACGCGCCCAACATGGGCCAGCCATGGGTACTGACACTCCCTGCTTTCTCCCTCACATCATGTCCACCCCTTGTTTGTCCCTCATTGACATGTCTCCACGTCGCTTGCCTCCATTCTCCAGCTGTTATTCTTTCCCTGCAGGTGTAGGCCCTGTTTCATCTAACACTCGGTCATTCAGTTAATGGCAGCCATTTTGAAGGCATTAAATGTGGAACTCTGCATTTAACAAAATGGCTGGGACCATGTCAGAAGTCTATAGTATTTGTTGGGTGTTGTTGCTGTGGTTTTGTTCAGATCATTGTTGGTTCCTTTCTTGTAGTGTGTCCATGTGAGTCACTGTCTTGTCTGCTTGGCTTTCACTTTACCATTGTCCAAACTAGAGAATCACAAAACGTGCTTTCGTTCTTTTGTTATGACGTCATTTCTTTCTCACAGTGTCAGTGTTGGTGGCTGCGTCATCTTCATAATCATTATCTCCTTTTCCTTTTTTGGGGATGTTTTCAACACCCTCTGCCTAGTGTTTTAATTCAGGCATTATTTCTCAGTCTCTGTTTATGTGAATCAGTCATATCTATGGTTGTTTGATGTTGCCTTATGCCTTTCTAAATATTTATTTTCATGAATTCATAGTTGGACACTTCTAACTATTGCTGATAAACATCGAGATTTGAGCAAAATTTACATCCAAAAATAACAGCTTAAAATCAAGACCAGTAGCTAAATGAGTTCACTACCTCTGCTTATGTTCGGAGTATTTCTCTCTGTCTCCCAGGCAACAGACAGGCCACTGGGCATGAATGGACTGGATGTGGCTGGACTGAGACCCTTCGACCTAGTCATCCCATTCACCATCCAAAAGGGAGAGATCACAGGCAAGTTTTGTGTTTTTCATTTTTAACATTATGTTTTGACTTTAACGATGTGAGTACGCTCATTAAATGCGAAATCTACTCTTTCTCAGGTGAAGTAAGGATGCCATCTGGAAAAGTGGCCAAGCCAGACATTACCGATAATAAAGATGGCACAGTCACAGTAAAGTATGCTCCTACTGAGGCTGGGCTGCATGAAATGGACATAAAATATGATGGCATACATATTCCAGGTAATAATGGATAGAATGGAAGTAACTGAACCTTATGGTTTAAAACAAATGGACAAATGTTACACATTTTGTTCAGAAATGTAAATACTATTGCACTAACATTGCAGTGCAATACATACTTGGGTCCACTAAGAAAGAGCTAGACAGTTATTTTGTCCTGAATGAAATAAAAGGTCTTTCCCTGAACAGTAAATAATTAAAATCCCAATTCCTTCTCTTCCCTGATAGGAAGTCCACTGCAGTTCTACGTGGATTATGTCAACAGTGGTCATGTAACTGCTTATGGTCCTGGTCTGATTCATGGCATGGTCAATAAGCCAGCAGTGTTTACAGTCAACACTAAGGATGCCGGAGAAGGTACAGAGGCACTTTGTTCTGTTTTTTTTTTTTTTTTAAGCCTATTCAAATTGAGTGGAATTTCAGTACAGCCTTACTTTACTGAGGTACTGGAGCTCATTGCTGGAATAGGTTTGTGGAATGCTGCAAAAATAATTGACTCTCCTGCAATGCTGTGGTGTTTTTCAGGTGGTCTCTCTCTGGCCATCGAGGGGCCCTCAAAAGCAGATATCAGCTGCACTGACAATCAGGATGGCACTTGCACTGTGTCTTACTTACCTGTTCTGCCTGGAGACTACAACATCCTTGTCAAGTACAATGACAAGCACATCCCTGGCAGTCCTTTTGTGTCAAAGATCACAGGTGTGTCAAAGATTCACCATATGGCAGTGGTCATCTGTTTTGTTCTTGGAGGGCAGGTGTCTAAGCAGTTAGTTGATTTCTCTGCTCAAACATACCATCTAAACCTGGCTTATTCTCATGAGCTGAATCAGGTGTGTTTAAACAGGAAAATCAAAACTCTTAACTGCAGACCTAGTAAGATCTACTAGGTAGATGGTTGAGCTATTTATTATAAAGCATGATGTCTACATGTTTCCTTTCTGTCCTCAGGAGACGACTCCATGCGCATGTCCCATTTGAAGGTGGGCTCTGCAGCAGACATACCATTGGATATTGGTGAGCTTGACCTGAGCCAATTGACAGCCTCCCTCACCACCCCCTCTGGCAGAGAGGAGCCGTGCCTGCTCAAGATGCTACGTAATGGGCATGTGGGTAAGTGTCCTGGCCAAAATCGACTGCCTCACACACTTACATTAATACAGATAATTTAGTAGGCTTTTAATGGGAGGCTCATGTCGTCTGGTAGCTTAGATTTTTTTATTTATTTGGACTGTTTTGCATTTTCAGGAATTTTCACTTATTTTTCCTAATCTTTTCTAGGGGTCTCTTTTGTGCCTAAAGAAATTGGAGAGCACCTTGTGAATATAAAGAAAAATGGACGCCATATTCCCAATAGTCCCATTTCTGTCATGATCAACCAATCGGAGATTGCTGATGCCAGCCGCGTGCGAGTGTCAGGTCAGGGCCTGAGTGAGGCTCGCACATTTGAGCCAGCAGAGTTCATCATTGACACCAGAGATGCAGGTGAGTAAAATCTGACTATCAAATGCTTGTTGTGCTACAACGATGAACAATTAAAACTGTTCCAAAACGTTAGTCTCGTAGCTTAAGTGCTGACAGATATGCGGTTGTTCTGCTACCACAAGGCTATGGAGGCCTCAGCTTATCCATTGAAGGGCCCAGTAAGGTGGACATCAACACTGAAGATCAGGAAGATGGAACTTGCAAGGTCACATACTGCCCTACCGAGCCAGGAAACTACATAATCAACATCAAGTTTGCTGACCAGCATGTTCCAGGTGCATCTTGTTGTTTTTTCAATTAACTGTTGCTAACTGGTCAGTGTGCTGTGCTAACCCCGTTTCTGTATTATCCCACAGGGAGTGCTTTCACAGTAAAGGTGACTGGAGAAGGAAGGATGAAAGAGAGCATTACTCGCAAGAAGAGAGCTGCATCTGTTGCCAACGTTGGCAGCCAGTGTGACCTAAGTCTGAAGATACCTGGTAGGCACCACTAAAAGATCCCTTTTTCTTTATGGACTGTTCAGTTACTGTGTTAGCCTGACCTTTTTACTGCTGTCCTATAGAAATCAGCATTGCTGACATGACTGCCCAAGTGACTAGTCCCTCTGGGAAGGTGCACAAGGCTGAGATCATGGAAGGAGAGAACAACACTTACTGCATTCGCTTTGTGCCCACCGAGATGGGTGTTCACACGGTCAGTGTCAAGTATCAGGGCCAGCATGTCCCAGGATCTCCATTCCAGTTCACTGTGGGGCCACTAGGAGAAGGAGGGGCTCACAAGGTCCGTGCTGGTGGTCCTGGGCTGGAGAGAGCAGAAGCAGGAGTCCCAGGTGTGTGAAAATCCTATGAATGATTGTCTTGGAGGGGGCGAAAGTATGGCCAAGATGTTATTTTGCCTTACACTTTGCACCATGCCTCCTTTAGCTGAGTTTAGTATATGGACACGGGAGGCTGGAGCTGGAGGTCTGTCCATTGCTGTGGAGGGACCCAGTAAGGCAGAGATTGCCTTTGAAGACCGGAAAGATGGCTCCAGTGGAGTCTCCTACATTGTGCAGGAGCCTGGTGAGATTGAGTGGCTTTGTTTTAGTACTCTGTTTAATCGGGAAGTCAAGGGTTCGTCATCTCATTATTGGATAGTAGGTTCTGTAACTCACTGTTTATACATTGGCTTTGCAGGAGATTATGAGGTTTCCATCAAGTTCAACGATGAGCAGATCCCTGACAGTCCCTTCGTGGTGCCAGTTGCGTCGCCTTCGGATGATGCCCGCCGACTTACTGTTGCCAGTCTTCAGGTGAGGCTTCGAGGACGACAGACATTTGTCCACCTAAAACAAGTTCCATGCTGCCCTCAGCACAGCAGCAGAAAGCCTTTTTCACAACACTTTATTCTAAACCACAGGTGTAAGGAAGATGGTGCAACATCAGTTTGTCAAGTATTTTAGCATATGCTTAAGGTGGGCCAGAGGTGCCCAACTCTAGTCCTAGACATCTTAGGTTCCAATGTTAATCTAACACCACCGATTCAGTTAATCAAGGCTCTGTATGGGTAAACATGTATGTTTGAACTTGTATAACAAGTTCAGAAGAAATTAGATGAAGGGTATATTATGGTTTAACAATCTCACAGGTAAACTGTAGGTATTTCTCTGAAGCCCATGGTAATAATGGCCTTCAGTGCGACAGTGCTCTGCTGCTGCTGTGTTGATGGGATGTGCTGGGGTTTGTGGGACTGTTTGTATTTCTCGTGCCTTGTCCTAAAGGCTCCCAACAGCCATACTCCTTCCCTACATCCTGCAGGGATGGATGCCAGGGGCTAAAGGGTTAAAGAGAGCCAAAGAGGCTCATTCCCTTAGTTTATTTTCCTCATACTTTCCCAGAGTTCTTTGCATTTTTAGCTTTATTGGGACTGGGATACTATTTTAATTCAGCCTCTCTTTAACCCTCTTAGCCTGAAGGTAAGATGTTCGCTGATTGTAGCATTGTAGATGGGCTAGAAGGCCCTGGATCCATCTCTTGAGTGTTTGATAGTTGTAAGTTGACCTGTAGAAGTATTATGTGAATGCAGGAGTCCGGCTTAAAGGTGAACCAGCCAGCTTCTTTCGCTGTGAGTCTGAATGGGGCAAAGGGTGTTATTGACGCTAAAGTTCACAGCCCATCTGGAGCCCTGGAGGAGTGCTGTGTCACTGAGATTGATGAAGGTAAGCATTATCACTGGTTTTCATGAGAGGGTTTGGAATACCTTGTCTTGAATGATGAGGAACATGGGGTGTAAAATAGAAGCTACTATTCTACTGCTCTGAACCAAATTAGAATTCTCTACTCTCTAATACTGTAACAAAACTATTCTTTGACACCATTCTCTTGTATTGATAACACCATTAATAGCGTTACAAATCAAAGACAGTGGCGATGTTTAGAAAGTTTTAAAGGCTGTTTAAACTTCTGCTATTTGTCACAGCATTTACTGTTTCATAGAGCAACACATCTTGACATCTGATTGGAACAGAGTGATTCCACAAAGTATATCCAAGTGCTTGAGTCAGAATATGTAAAAACTAGAGAAAAATGTTACCTGCTAATTTTATCCTTCCATACATCTCTTGTAGATAAGTATGCAGTGAGGTTCATTCCAAGGGAGAATGGCCTGTACCTGATTGATGTCAAATTTAATGGCTCCCACATCCCTGGAAGCCCTTTCAAGATTCGGGTGGGAGAGGCAGGCCAGGCTGGAGATCCAGGCATGGTATCTGCTTATGGAGCTGGTCTGGAGGGTGGAACCACTGGTATGTTGAAAGTATAAATATGTGCCTGTAGGCTTTTGATGTGTTTGGGGGGGAGGGGGGAGAGAATCTGTTAATTGTCAGTGTGGTCTGAGCCTCTGCTTCTTTCTGTGTAGGATCTCCATGTGAATTCATTGTAAACACAAGCTCTGCTGGTCCAGGAGCACTGGCAGTAACAATTGATGGGCCTTCAAAAGTAAAGATGGACTGTCAGGAGTGTCCAGAAGGATATAAGGTTACCTACACACCCATGGCACCTGGGAACTACCTAATCTCCATTAAATATGGTGGACCCTACCATATTGTTGGGAGCCCCTTTAAAGCTAAAATTACTGGTGAGAAATATATTCATTTCAATTCAGCACTATTACAGAGTTGCACTGGAAACTTTGTAATTCTATTAATGAGGAAGTTAAATCAGCAATTACTTGAATTTAAATGGCTACTTTTGCTCCTTTCAGTCAGGCTTCAGTCAACAAAAAACTGAAACAGCTTTCAAAGGTATCCAATGACCTTTGGATAAATACAGACTGTGGTAAAGTAACTGGCTAGATACTTCGAGATCTTATTACAACATTTCAGATTGTCAGTCACAATCACCGCAACCATGAATGAACATCCATGGGTCCCTGAAAGTTTGTAAATTAGAAAGGGGTGCAAGACCAAGGCTTTAAACCTAACTGCTAATTTGTATAGTTTGTGCAATAATAGAAATTGAAGTTCGTTTTAGATGTGTGCTACGCCCCCCTGTGTGCATGTGCTGTCTGTGTCCTTGTGTTATGCAACACCTGGCTTGAGAAGTGACACACGTGTGCATGAGTGTTTGGAAGTTGATTGAAAAAGGTTAAACAGCAGCAAGCAAGTGAGAATTCTTTGCAAATGGTTACTTTTAACTTCGATTCATGTCTGAAACTGTTGTTGGGTCCCTGAATTTCATTTTATAGTTCAGCAGCAGCATTCTTAATAAACTGTACCCAGAGTTCTAACAAAACCCAAGAAAAGAGCACACTACTCCAATACTCGGGTCCTTATCCTGGCTTCCAAGTAGATACAGGAAGTTCAAAACATTACTCATTGTCACTCAAGATTTGGGCCCTATACATTTATTATTATATCCATTATATTTATTTAAAAGCACCTTTCAAGGCACTTGGGCACCTTACATACAAGTAAAACAGATCATAAAATTGGGAGGTAAAAAAGGCAAGAGAAGACAAATAGAAAAACAATAAATGAGGGAACACAGCATACATAAAATCACAAAAGTAAGATGAAAAATTAGTGTACTCTAGAATCAAGGTCAGAGAGAGTAAATAAATAACACGGCATATATTAGATCACAAAAATAAAAAGCTAGAGTGCAGTAAAGTGACAATGTCAAAGAGTAGGCAAGTTTGAAGAGGTGAGTTTTAAGATGTGATTTGAAGGCTGAGAGAGAGTTAATGTTACGGATTTCTAGAGGAGGGTGGGGAGGCAGCGTAACTAAAGGATCTAAATCCCATGGTGGACGAACATTATCTGTTTGAATATCAACTAGGTCTCTTAGGTTGGCAGAAGATGGTTAGCTAGTGATGTCCAAAGTTGAAATGAGACGGGGTGAAATGTCATTTAGTCCCTATGTTATCCACTGCTGGAAACTGCGCCACATGAAGTTTAGATCCATCCCAATGGTTGCCTTGTGTTCTGCTGATTTCAGAAAACTGATAAGACTTGCACAAAAACTGGACTTTTTAATTCATCCAAAATTTTTGTTATTCTATAATTTTCTTTTCAGCTTACTATTCATTAGTCTTTCATCTCTATATAGCATGTTGAATGGTGTGTTGTGTTTATATAAGTAAATTTGAGGTGCCTAAGATCTACAGTTCAGTAACCGTCTCCTCTCTTTCAGGCTCTCGTTTGGTCAGTAGTCACAGTATGCATGAAACCTCATCAGTGTTGGTTGACCCTGTGACGCGCAGCGTGACCTCCACTCAGCAGGCCGCACCGGGCTGGGCTAGCTCTGATGCTAGCCGTGTGGTGGCCAAAGGTCTAGGACTCACAAAGGGCTTCGTTGGCCAGAAAAACAGCTTCAGTGTAGACTGCAGCAAAGCAGGTATTACTTATTGTGACTATTGACCGCTTCCCATGCAGTATAATGCTTTGTAGAGGCAGGCACATAAAAACAGCAGTTGTCTTAGTGAGAGAAACATTTTTCCCAATTCATAAGTATCAAATGTTTTTATTTCTTTGAAATAACAGGACGAAACATGCTGTTGGTTGGAGTGGATGGGCCTAAAGTACCCTGTGAAGAGATTCTGGTGAAACATCTGGGTAACCGCCTCTATAATGTGTCCTACCAGCTGAAAGAAAAGGGCGAGTACATTCTGGTGGTGAAATGGGGTGATGACCACATTCCTGGGAGCCCATTCCACATCACTGTCTAATCCTGTGCCACCAATCATAGTCAAGACTCCTGCTCCTGCATCCCAAAGACAAACACTGAATCTTCTCTTGCTGTCTCACTCACTTCTCCTTGTGCTGTACTTTTTCTTCATCTCTCTAGTTCCTCTCCCTCAGCACAGCCAGACTGTTTTTGCATTGTTCGGTAGTACTGTTAAAAGCAGGTGCAGGTCATGGTGGCTCTCACGTTCTACAAGGTTTACACCAGTGTGTTACTGATGGCTGCTACAGTGTGTCTGCCTGGAAAACGATGCTCTTTCCAAACTCTTGCTTGTAGCAGAAAGGATGAGTGTTTCATCCTTTTGAAAGAGCACAGATGTTTTAACATGCCATTGGGTGAAATGACACTTATTAGTACTTCATAATGCCTCTTGTGCCTTTTACACAACTGAATTAACACTGGTGCCAAAGCTCTGTGGGTTTGCCCTCTTGCCTTATTATTATTTTTGTTTGGTGTGTGACTTCCATTTTCCAATGCACTTTGTAGAGCTAAACATATTCTCCCTTTGGTAAAAACAGTTCTCTAATGTTTGACTGAAAAATGAGGAAGACTTCTAATGACTTAAAAGGGACATTTTAAATTGGATCTAGGCATTGCCATTGAGCTGGATGTGAAATGAAAGAGTGATCCATTTTCTTGTGAATTCTTGATTTAAAAATACAAGAGCGCTTAAGGTTTCAGTGTTTGGAAAAATATCACTTGTATTGGCTCTCTCATCAGCCCTTTATCTGTGCTTTTAAAAATGTTAAGTCTTCAGAGAAGAGAACCAGTATCTGTATGACTGTTACAGTATTTTGATAAACAATAAAGTTTGTCAAGTATTTTTCTGTCAATTCAGAATTGCAGTTTGTCGTCTTTCCTATACAAAGATATAGCTTTGATGGTACATTTTACACGTCTGACTAAAAGAAGAGTAAAATTTAATCCATTTTGGGTTTGTCCTTTTGTCATATCAAGAATGAACATATTCTTGCATCAGTTTATTGAATCAGATTTAATATTTACCCACAGTCATAAGGGTCTATGTCTTTTGTATTAAGATTTTTACCTGTATTTGCCTTTACTAATTTGTTTAATTTGGACCCAGAAAATATACACTAAAAGGTTTCCTTCAGAGCCCTATACAGCCTGACCTGTTTTTAAATAATACATCAAATCCTAACTTATCAGTGTACACCCAACGCTGGCATGCAGCTGAGTCACCGCACAAGCCTACATACCTGTTACTTGTACAAGATGATTACTGAGAAGAATTAGAATTCTCTCCTGCACAGCATCTACTTTCATTTATTTTTATTTTTATTCTCCCCTCCAGAAGATCAAAAATATCTTTTCATGCTTGTACTGACTCCACTTTCAAACAGGCCTGCCCTTAAAGTCCAAGATTAGTCAGTTTGTTTGTTCTGATTTATTTTTAGAACCAGAGAGGCCCAATTCCAACATTTTCCTTGTTTTATTTTTCCCCCGAGGTCCATTTAACAGTGTGGGTTTGCACACCAAAACAGCACAAATATGCATTATTGGTTTTTCCATGACCATAACCTCTATTCATCCCTTAGAAACAAGTTGTTTCATCCCTGTGCCTTTAAGACGATATGTAAATAACCTCTGTTCTGATTGGCTGCACTGCAGTTCAAGTTGAAAAACTCTAGAACCCACCATTTGTGCTCAAGTTTTAGAGTGCTGCATGATGAAAAGGCACAGGTTAGTAAGGCTGTTGGGTCTTGGAACATCACCAGGGAAGAAATGCATTTAAAATTAGTTTAGATAACGGAAGTATGGCTTTTGTTCCATTAAATTAGCCCTGTAAGATGACCTTATCTTGATTTTGTGAGAATAAAAAGTTTGTTTTGAAAAGGATTGGAACAAGTGATGACTGGTACAGTATGAATCAAGGAATCACCAACCTTAACTGGAGAGCAGAGCATCAACAGCAGTGACCATTTCACTCCCCACATAAAAAGGAACTGGGTGGGGTGTTGAATGGGCTCTGCCTGAGGAAGAACTGCATAAATACAAAAAAAAAAACAGGCTCGATATCAAAAGTCCCATATAACTGGGCAGCTGGTGGCTGAGTGGTTAGGGAGTTGCAGACGTAGAAGGCTGTACGTTTGAATCCCAGGGCTGCAAGTGGCACCACTGAGGTTGTTTATGCAATGACTGCATAGAGAGACAAAGAAAAGAACCAAATAAAATATAAGACAAAATACTCCAGAAAATACACAGTGCTTTACCTTTATATCTCACTATATAGATAGTGAAAATCCATTTTAAGTTAATTTAAATCGTTACAGATGTTACTGGAAACTTTTTTTTCTGGAAAACAAGAAATATTTGCAGATACCTGAATGAAAATCTGTCCACTTGCCTGGTTCTTCTACATAGAAATGACACTGTGTGGACAAAAGTATTGTGACATCCGAGCTCCGTAAAAACATGGCTGGGTGAGTTCGGTGTGGAAGACCTTGACTGGACGCATAGAGCCCTGACCTCAACCCCATCCAACACCTTTGTGATGAACTGGAACGGAGATCAGTGTCTGCCTCATAAATGCTATTCATAATGAATGTATGGAACTGGGCACAACTTCTAACTGAAACACGTCAAAATCTCGAAGAAAGCCTTCCAAGAAATGTGGGGGCTGTTATAGATATTAACGTCTACATATTTGAATGCAATGCCTTAAACGTCTATTGGTGTAATGGTCGGATGTCCCAATACTTTTGTCCATATAGTGTAGTCGAGGGAACGTTTACACTCTGCTCAGGGCAGAACGGGAAAAAACAATGGAGTAAAATGTAAAATTGCTCGTACATAGGTTAGGCGGCAGTTGCGTACGCTTCCCAAACGCGTCGACATGTCAAGATTTGAGTAAGTTTGTCATGTTTTGAAAACTCGCTCCAGGCTCTAGCAGACTGGGGCGTGTCCCACCGCGTCACTCAACCGGGGCAGTGCACACGCCCTTCTCTGGGAGGCTGGCTACCAAACTTAGTACCTCTTACACAAAAAGCAGGGACAGGTGAGTGGATTTTAGACATAATAGCATACTTTCTGCTTTTTTGAAAGTATGTCGTTGTCTCGGTGGTCTCTTTTCTTCACCTTCTCCCTCTCCTTGTGTCCTAGTCTGACTCGTTAGACAGCTAACTTCTGCTAGCCAGGGAAGTAACCTCATCGTTTCACACAGAGCGTCTCTTTTACGTATCTGCAGTCTTGTTGTGTAAAAAAAAAGCCAACAACTGTCAAAAAATAGCTTCTTTTAGTATAAATTTGCTGTGTGTTAATAGAGCCATGCGACAGTTCTTCTTAAGCTAACTTAAGGTGCTACCGCGCATGCGCACAACCCTTGACTCCAGATGTTGGGAGTTTCTCCTTTCTGTTTCAGATTCAAATCTTTTTAGCTAAATTGAAAGTATTTTTCTGCTTATGAGTGTCTCCTTTCAATTAAAACCACTTTCCCTCCGAGGAGACAGTATTACATGTGTGGAAAGCTGCTTTGTTTAACCCTCCGTGTGTTTAACTACATGCTAGTGGCTGTTGTTGCAGCTAAAACGAGTTATACCCTTTATTTCTCGTTTTGAAAACGTTTTTAACGTAATTACCCTATAATTAAACCAAATATATGTTGTGATTTTAAGTTGCAGCCATGTCCTCACTGAGCACGAAGTCTGGTGAAGAACTCTCACGCCTTTTGGATGAATATGGGATCAAACATGGACCCATTGTTGGTAACAGACACATACAATCTGTTTATACACACACACACACACACACACACACACACACACACACACACACACACACACACACACACACACATACTATAGCGAAAAAAGTATTGGGACGCCAGAACAGGGACTTTAATGACACTGCATTCAAATACTTCAATAAGGAGTTGGTTCCCCCTTTGCTGCTTTAACAGCTTCCACTCTATTCCACTCTACTTTAACAGTTTTCCACAATATCTTGGAGTGTTTCTGTGGGAATTTGTGCCCATTCATTCCATAGAGCATTTATGAGGTTAGGAATTGGACAATCTCTGTTCCAGATCATCCCAAAGGTGCTGCATTTGGTTGAGGTCAGGGCTCTCAGCAGGCCAGTCAAGTTCTTCCACACTGAACTCAACCATGTCTTTATGGACTTTGCAAAGTTGGAAGCATGGCATTGTCCAAAATGTCATGGTATATTGAAGTATACCATTACTGAATTCAGTAATTAAGAGGCATGTCCCAATACATTTGTCCACATTGTGTATGGTTGACACAGTTATATACTTTTATACAAGTAATGTCTACTGGAAAGAGACATGTTTTTTTCTGAAATGAAAAAATGAGGACATTCTCATCTGTGCAGATTCCACTAGGAAGCTTTATGAGAAGAAGCTGACGGAGGCCATGGCCAAAGGCACTAAATCATCATCATCATCTTCTGACAAGACATACTACAGAGAAGAACGTAATATAGCCTGTCTCATAAATAAAAAGACATTGAAATTCCACACGCCAATTGTGACAGTTGGATGGGAAGTAATGCACTAATAACATTTTTCCCCCACAGAGGAAGAAATCACATATGTTACATATCATTCACCAGTAAGTGCTCGTTGCGCAGCAGTATCTACAATACAGATGTGTTGTACTTGTACTAGTTTGTGTGTCTAACCTAATCTCTGCCACATTTTCAATTATAGGTGGAACATAAGGGCCTTGCAGATGTGTGAGTACAATATACAGCCTATTACTGACTGAGTAAATTAATGGACAAACTATATATTGCATTCGATCATCAAATTAACAAAATATTGATGTATTTTTAAACTAATGTCTATCTGTCATGTCTGTATTGTCTGATTGATAACCATTTATTTCGATAGCCAATCCTTGTGGGCCATAGCACTCCAGGCTTCAGTGTTCTGTCTCAGCAATTACACCTGATTTATCTCATCATCTTGTTAGTATGACCATCATGAATTGAATTCAGAGTGTTACTCCGTATTGCAAATGAGTTATGGATGCAATAAGGCCACTCTAGACAATGGTTATGATTTCACCAGATGCATCACAGCATGTTTCAGAAGCGTCCCAGAAGGGGTCGCTCTGCTCTGCTAAAAATATGCACCTAGTCTGCTTTTGATGTGCTGATTTGGATCTTGTTCCTTGATTTTTGTGCTGTATAACCACAGGCTATACAGTTAAATGTCTTTCCTCAGTTTTAAATGTTTTTATGCCCAAATATGTGTAGTATTGTGCCACACAGACAAAGTTAAATTGGTTAAGTTCAGTTGTGAACAACATGGATCAAAGTAATTATGAATATGAATTCATTTTTAACAACTGAAACACAGCAACAAATCTTTAACCCACGCCATCGTTTTGCTTCAAAACAAACCGTATCACTGACAGACCAGCACCTGGTGGAGTCAGACAAAAGAAAATGCCAGTCTCCAAAGTGCTGCGGCCCAGAAGGAGCACAGTTTGACATGCCAGCCTTAGACATTGTTTTTCTGTACCCTTTTATAACATAAGTCAACGGGCAGCTTTCAAATTCCATGCTTTTAAGGATGCAGACACGAATGATAGAGATTAGGTTAAAAAAGGTAATTGTGGAACTGTGTATCATTAACTGTCATATTTACTTTCAGAACAAGAAGGCAGAGGGCCACGGAGTATGAGGAGCTAGATAATGCATACGAGTGAGTTTTAAACTGCCTTTACCAAATGTAAACCAACATAAATGTAGAAGTAGGTTTTCAAGTATCTGCTTTTATTATAAGTATTGCTCATACCTTCTTCTGTATCCAAATGTCATCACCCCGGCTATAACTTGGGGTAAAATAATTGCAACCGCTTCTATCCTTCGCTAAGGCCCATCATCAGCCACACTCAAGCTACGAACTACCAGAGTGCCCCTCGCGCCAGGCCATCAGCCTACACAAGCAAATTCAGCCAACAGGATGCTAGTCCTGGGCCAGCTAAACCTGAGGGCAGCAAATCAGGGGGTGTGCCAGGCTGGCTGCGAGTTTTGGTGTTTGTCATTATTGCAGTGTTTCTTTACTACGTCTACTCAAACATGGAGTCTGCAGAGGAAAGACCCTTCGGTGAAATTGATGTGTAGGTGCCTCGTCCCTCATTCCTTAAATGCAGTTCTCTTGGGGATCAGAGTTCTGATTGTGCTCTACAAGCAGAGAAATTTTAGCTGGTTGGAATTTTATACTGTGTGTTAATGTTACCTGTTTCCCCCACTTAAACATGATAGGAACAAATTCAGAAGGGCATTCAATTTTATAATAATATTAAATTCCTCATGGAACAAAAATTACGAGGAGAGCCTTTACTGTGCATGATTGTGCTATTAGAAAATTTGAGGTATTCCCTAACAATTTCTGTTGCTTGTCTTTTGAATGCAAAAAAGCCTATGTTTGTTGAAAATGAAAACATGAAAATATACGGTGCTGTAATTAAAAATCAGTTGTTCTTAGTATATCATTGCTATTAGAAGGTTGCCAGGTTTTTTATAAAATTCATAAAGACTTTTGTGGCTTAACTGATCCAATATCCCTCGACTTCTTTCTTTGCATGTCTCTTTATTATAAGGCAAATGCAAGAGACCTGCAAAGTTTCAGCATGCTGAAAAAAGTTTTTTCACTGAAAGTGATAGAAATTAAGCACATTAAAGAAAGCAATATAAAGCCAGACTTTCATACATTTGTATAATTAGCTTTAAGTACAGAACATCGCTATGCTTTAAATAAAAAAGTAAAAATATCATTAATAACAGAAAAAGACCTTTGCAGTTTATCAGAAAAATCAGATTGACAGTTGATTTCAGCAGGAGCTTGATGGTCCTTCCTGAGATTGTAAATAATCTTACACTAATTTCTACACTACACTACACTAATTGATGTTCCATGAAATGCATGTTGAAACCATTTCAAGTGGCCCTGGAGTCTATAGGAAGCACAGAGGAAGAGTTACTCTAACAGGAAATCTGAATTGAAGTTAATCATCCCCCCTAATGTCAGTCTGAGAAAGGACATCATGTACCATCACAGTCCTGTAACAGAGCACAACACACTTAAAAACACAAAGCAATGCTGTAAATAAATTAGAATCACAATTTTACAAGGTTTTTTTATGTCAGGAAAAGTGTTGTAACCCCATAAATGTAAATTGTGGAAATGTTACATTAAAAAATGTTTGTTAAAAACATGAAATAAACAAAAATACTAGCAAGACGCCCATCCTTTCAATTTTATTCTTCATTCCTCTTGTGAGTCATCTATTCACCCAGTTAATGCTAACAGGGCTATCTTTCCTAAACAAATTCCTACAGCAAAGAAAACCTAACATCTTACAAAGGCTGTCAACATTTAAAATGTTCCTCACCGACCAGAGTCAAATCCCAAGGCAGTGATGAAGACGTTGATAAGAACAATAAAGAAGACGAAGATAGTGGTTGCGTTGTTCATCATATTGAGTTTTGGTTGCTTCCTCATGTCGTTAAGGTTATATTTCACTAAAGAGGACAGATTGAAATGCATTCAGTGTAAAAAGAAAACCGGGAAAAAGAAAAATGGTGGTGTGTCTGAATTGATATGTAGATGACAGAACTGTAGGCTCACCGATGAAAATGAGGAGAAGTCCAACAGTGACCTGCAGCATGATGGACAGAGTGATGAGAGTAATAAGGGGGATGTAAAAGCGGTACTCGGGCCCCTCATGCAGCACAGTCTTCAGCTGAGAGGAGTTGGCCATCAGCAGAGCCACATCCAGCATGCTCTGGGCAGCACTCTTCTTGGTAGCATAGTGGTTCATGTCAATGTTCCAGTGGGCCTTACCTGACAGGCCCTGAGACTGTGAGGTAAAAGGAATTTGTAAAGATGCAAATCTCCAGCTTTGCAAAAAAATGTATTTACTACTGAAACAGTTCTTTGCCGCAGAAACTTTCCAGTTAGATTATTTTTATATGTATAAAAACAGTCAAATTTAACAAGGTCATATTTTATTGAATATATATATATATTAATGCTGGGCAACGATTACATTTTGAAATCACGATTAATTACATGGTTATATGCAAAATTCAATAATGAAGTGTATTGTACACATTTTAAAAGTACAACTATATGAGCAAAAATGCAATAATATTTGATTAGCAAACACTTAAAACAAATAAGCTTTTTTGTTTTCCCTTTAACATAGATACAGCCGAGGGTCTCTGATGTAAGGAGTGAATTGAATACTAGTCTGCTGAAAAAGTCAAGGGTCTCTTTATTTTCCTTTATGTGGGTATTTGTCAGACATTAAAACCAGGTCCCCCTAGTGCCAGAATATGTATTTTGGACTTTCTGAAGCACAAAAAGTGGTCTTATTGTCCCAGTTTATAACTGATAAATATTTTTTATCCTTGTGGCCCTCTTGGTTACATGCTACAAGTTCTAGTGCTACTGCATATAAACAAATTAGAATAACTTTTATGATGAAAATCTACACAAATCAGAGATGTTTTCATTTATTTACATGAGGCTGATGATTTTTCAGAAGTGTACGAGCTATTACAGACTCATGTTAGCAGTAGAACCCTCACTGCGGGTTTGTGTGCCTTTTTCCTTATTCATTTTATATTGTAAAAACTCACACAAAGACTTAAAGCCACAGAACGTTTCTTGTTTCCCAAAGAATCTTTCAGTCGACTGTTCTTTAGAGAACCATTTTGTAAACGAGATGCATCAGTGAAGTTTGATGAACCCCCATAAAGGAGGTTGAATAAAAAGATCTGTGAATAAACCCATTATGTGAAGGTTCCTTTAACCCTTAAAACCCTTAAGGATGTCAGGAAAAGTGCTGTAACTCCATAAATGTAAATTGTGGAAATGGTAAAATTAAATAAACAAAAATACTAGCAAGACGCCCATCCTTTCTAATTTTATTCTAGTCAAATCCCAATGCAGTGATGAAGATGCTGCGGTCCATGGAGAACTATCTCTTCAAACTATGTAGGTGCTCACACCTGCTGATAAGAAAGTAACCTTGAACTGTTTTAGAGTCTTGGGAGCTCGGCATTCCAGTGGACCACCTGATGCACCAGTCCCAGCTCATAATGTTCTTCTGAAGACATTGGCTGGCTTGGTCAGATTCGTTTGTGTGCTAGAAAGTGGATCTGGAGGAGGATTGACGACCACCTGGTGTTACAGCAGACCTGCTTCCAATACATAACTAGTTCACGAGCTATTGGGGGGAAATGGGTTTGTTAGAAGTGTATTTTTAAGTCTTGTTCCTGTAGAGTGTTTTCACTGCTCCCAACACATTTGATCCAACTAATCAGCTCCTTAACGCACCCTTGCTTAGGTTAACCTGTTTAATGCCAAATTTGTCCCTGTAAAATAGTGCATGCATTTTACTCCTTAGACTTCCCTAACACACAATATGTTTGAATTTTTTCATTTCTCTATGGTTATGATAGTCCCCCAGCAGGGCGGATCCCACCGCAGCGACCCAGCTGGTCACCCCCGATGGGAGGCCACTCTTCCCACCAAGATCTCGTGTAACACCCCCTGTCCTGACCTCTGATAGTTTTAAGTTGTGTACAAACCGGATTCCAAAAAAGTTGGGACACTAAACAAATTGTGAATAAAAA
>JBBPDE010000134.1:18835580-18865510 GCA_037974605.1 Nannopetersius ansorgii
TTTTGAATCAAAATATTTTTCCCTTAAAATGATACATTTTCTCAGTTTAAACTTTTGTTCCGTGATTTATGTTCTATTCTAAATAAAGTATTAGAAGTTGGCACCTCCACATCATTGCACTCAGTTTTTATTCACGATTTGTATAGTGTCCCAACTTTTTTGGAATCCGGTTTGTAGAAAAAAACCCAAAAGTTAAATAGAATAAACAGCCAAAACCTTTGACAGCTAGCATAAGTAGCACTCTGACTATGTGTTATACATTTACTCTTCTTACAGTGAAAAGTTGCATGCAGGCATTTAATTCTCATTAAATATTAGTAGTAGACCCTTTAGAAAATATGTGTTCGAAATATTTCAGTAATATAGGTTAAGGTAGTTTACGAACTTCCTCATGTACAAGTTTGAGGCAGACATCTCTTTCCAGAGGTGCAGGCAGGATTTAAAGGGGCGTGGTCATGTCTCCAGTCACACAAGTCACATGACATTGATGCAATTTAGAGAAGACAAAATGTTCTGTTTTTTAAAAAACTTGCATCAGCTGCCCAAAGCCAAAACATCACTTTTAGAGCTTCGAAAAAGCCGGTGGGATTAAATGGGTTAATATATATTTGAGCTGGAACAATTAACGCATTATTTACTTAATGGCGACAATCATTATTCCACACGTTAACGCAGGTTTTAAAAAAATGAGCCCTTTAAGAATGGAAATTTTCATTCACTAGACTCGAAGCAAAATTAAAGTCAGTCACTCATACGCGTCAACTGCTTTAGCTTCTGAACCGTTGACCATTGGCTTTCCTCAGTTCTTGAGTAAACTGCCCTGATTCTATCACTGCCCATGATCCCTTCAGGTGGTAAACAGGGTCATTTCTAAACATCTTGAGGCACAAAGCTCCCACCCATCCCAGTCAAATGACTTTATATGCAATGATGTAAAAATACATTGTCTATGTAAATTAATGAGCAATATAGAAATTAGTTAAACTGCATAGATCACTTTTTTATGAAATCATAACTGGCACAAATGTTCCGACTCACTGACAGAAAAGTAGACATATGGAACTCGTTCTACTGGTTAATGGTTGGTGATTTTCTCTCTTCCTCACACAGAAACTGGAACAGCCAGAGAAAGGGTGGTTTTCTGTTTTACAAACCACTGCTCCCTAGACACATGGATCACAGCAGGACTACCTCTTTCAGTTAGCCCTATGTGAGAGTACATATTGGCGCACATCACAATGAACTTGGCACTCCATCAGTCTACCTTTCTGACTGCCATAAAACCATTCACCTGAAACTGGCATGAAACGACTGTAGGCTGCTCCAGCAATGTGATTAACGTGACAATGCTACACTGCAGCAAAATCAGTCAGGAACATTATTCCATTGATCTTCAAACCCATCTGGAATCCAGCTGTCAGACAAAACACACAGGCCCGCTGCCATGCTCAAATCAAAGACCCTTTTCATCAGCAGCAGTCCTGTCACCTCAGTGCTATATTTGGGTTGCTGCTGCACTGCTCTCACTACTAAACACACCCAAAAAAGATTTTGGGTACTAAATATGGACAACCTTTTGTGTAGTTCAGAGTTTAAAAGGATGAAACGAAAGAAAAAGGGAAAAACAAAGAAACTACTCTAGTGCTGAGATGGACTGCAGCCATGGAGGATTGTGTTTAAATTTGGTTTAAAGATGTTCTGAAATTAAGCCAGTGTTCATTTTAAAATAGAAAAGGATTAAAACTACAACACGAAAAACCAAAAAGACACATGGTCTAATTAAGCCTACTCACCTCTATATCCCCAAGTTTGCTCAATGAAAAGTTCTCGCCTTTGGACATGTGCTTTTCTCCCTCCATAACACATTAAAAAAAATGAAGCAGTGCAGCTAATCACTGTTGACACTATGAGAGGACAGAGCTATAGAGTCCAACCACCAAAGAAAATCATTCACCCCAAACTACTCCAACTTGTTCACTGACTACAACAACTTGTCCACTTCATGGGTAAGATGAGCTTTGCATCTTCATTTTTGGTCCCTCCCTTCATCACACCTACTTATGAAGGTAAACAGAGGGTGCGGGGTGCGAGGGGATGGGGTTACTCTCCAGCTTTAACCCATGAGAGAAAGTTCATTCTTTATTGTACATTCAACAGCTTCATCCAACAAAAAATTTACATTACACCTTTTATTTATAGCTTGCTCAAGTTCATAATTCATTTTAGTAAAATAAGGCAGCTGCATGGGTATTCTAACAAATGTACACAAATTACTGCAGAAGCAAGAATAATGTTTGACAAAGCTTGATGTAAAAATCTGGTATCTAATTAGTCGCTTTACAATACTGATAAGTTGGAAAGGGAAAGGTTTCATCAAAGACGATGTGCCCAAAAAGCAGTATATCTATTCTTCAGTGCCTCCAGTTGGTCGGCTGAAAATGAAGATTGTCAAACATCAGATTATTAATTAACATTTCGGTCATATTCACTGGAATTACTTTTAAAAAGAAAAAAAGCAAAGACTTCTCCAAACAGAAACAAATATGTAACTATAAGCTAAAAAAAATCAGATTACAGTTGGTTTTGAAACAACATATATCCTTATGGCTTGCTTCAGTAATATGATTATTAATATTATTCTCTAAATCCCAGACACAGAATTAGTACTCACACAGTGTACGCTTTTCTCCCTTGGCCCAGTATCGCCTGTCTGTCTGTATCTGTCTCACTGTTTCCGTCAGCAAGGACGAGGTTTCTGACAGTTGTTGCAGCGCCTCCAGCTCCTTTATGACAAAGACACTTCTCACCATCCAGTTCAGCCTCCCATGTTTTGAGTTATATTTTCTACATATATATATATATTTCTACTGGCGTTCTATTACAATACAAAAATGTGCCTGAGGAAAATACCTATTTATATACCACATGGTTTACACATTATTGTCGGTTATGTTTACGGCTAAGATTTTCACAATGAAAAATCATTACTTGCTTAATTGCTAAAACAGCAGATTAGCTGATTACTAATATAATCACTAACTGCCCTAAACTAATAATTCATAACTACGACATAATGCTTCATCCAGCTAGAGAAACTTAGAAAAGCTTTACAATGGCACAAGTGTTAATCTAACCTAATCCTACAATATCCGCAGAAGTTTTGATTTATGGAGCAAGTACCATATTACAGCTGTGCAGAAGCTGATGTACAGACTGGAAGACGTGTGCATTAGGAGTAAGGACAGGGGGTGCTCTCTGGCAGTAACCCTTGAAGTATGTGTTGTAAACCTGGCTGAAGGCAGTCATGAGGTGAGCCATGTCTGATATGGCTACTTTCAGAGCACAGGGAGACAGGGAGGCTCCAGAAGCAGCTGGGTCTGTCTGTAGGAACACACACTGAGAAAGGAGAAATAAACAAATGAGGAAAATGCATCAGAAAGCAAAGCAAAAAAGAGAAAAAAACGATACAGCACCAAAGTAGAACTGCGGTAAACAATGTATATGAGGTATATGGAAAAAAAAAGTCCATAATCATCACACCTCTTTGCGTAGTTCCTCTAAAGTAATCTGAGTGGACTGCAGCAGGGTTGTGGCTTCAGCTAGATCGCTGACTTTACCCAGGGCTGAATAACGGCTCCTTCAACACAAACACATATACAGAATAAACATTTAATTAAAAAATAATAATAAAAGTGACCACACTGAAACAAATGTACACATAAACACACAAAAATAACACCTGTTTTTAGAATCATTGGCTTTACTGCTGTTTGTCTTAGCCTCAGCCATCTTTGTGGCTCTCAGGTGATCCCGGGTGCATGCTGACCAAGGATTGCAAACAGGATTCATCAGCTGCTCCAGGTCAGATAGGTGATCTGGGGACATCAGCTCGCTGGCCAGATCATCACTGCACACGGCTTCGTTTCCAGATGGTTTCTCTCTGTACATGTTATTGGCATACCAAGCAAATACAAAAATAATCAGTTAACAAAGTTTCACTACAGAACATACATCTGTGCAAGAAAGAAACTGTCTTTACCCAGAAGATACATCATTGCTGTCAATGCACAGTAAAAGCTCTTCCAGAAACAAGAGCTGCCGTAATGGTGGGTCTAAGCCCTGCATGCAAAAACACAAACACTTCTGTCAAATTGAGCTCAAAACATAATGAATTGATCAGAGTGATAAACAATCTCCAAGAATGGAATGTATAGTTATAACAGCATGTCAGAATAGAGTTAATTTAATTTTAAATAAATAAATCCACTAACATACCTTGATTAGATCCTGGTCATTAGCTTTACACAACGCCAATGCATGCCCAGTCTGTGTGATTTCTGTGATTGGAAGAAAGAGACAATTTATAAAGCGGAAATATTTTCCCTTATGGAAGAATAAAATGGTATTATATGCTTTGTCTGTGAAATACAAATGTAATTTTCCGGACAATAAGCAAAACTGTCCATCTTTACCTTCGACCACTTTCTCTGTCTCAGCTGATTTGATTGTAGAGAATTTTTCTTTCAGGGATGGGCAGATTCTTTATAACACACAGTTGCAGTTTTGGTTAAATGACATTACTTACAATCTCCATGTAATGGCCTGTGGTAGACTGAACTACTAAATGTACTGGACTGAAGTGCATACCTGCTACAAATCCATTTCAGAATGTCCATGCGATGTAATGAAGGGGTGCACAGAAGCTCGTGCATACTTTCAGCCTCTCTCAGGAAAAGACCATCAACCAACGGACACCTAAGGCTCTGGATATAAATTGTTCGTTTTAGCCTTTTCATTTTGAGTAAAAAAAATACACGATATGGACAAAAGTATTGAGACACACCTGTTTTTCAGGGTTTAGACTAGGTCCCTTACTTCCAGTGAAGGACAATCTTAATGTTTCATAAAACTCAAGACATTTTGCACAATGTCATGCTTCCAACTTTGTGGACACAGTTTTGGGAAGAAGATTTTATATTCCAGCATGACTGTGCCCCAGTGCGCAAAGCAAGGTCAATAAAGACATGACTGGATGAGTTCAGTGTGGAGGAACTTGACTGCCCGCACAGAGCCCTAACCTCAACCCCAACACCTTTGGGATGAACTGGAACGGAGATTGTGAACCAGGCTTTCCCATACAACATAGGTGTCTGACCTCATAACTGCGCTACAGAATGAATGAATATGTATAGATTTCTACAGATCTTGTGGAAAGCCTTCAATTAAGAATGGAAGCTGTTCTAGCTGCAGAAATGGGGTGGGAACTCTATATCAAAGTCTATACATTTGAATTCAATGGCATTAAAATGCTTGTTGGTGTATTGGTCAAACGTACCAATACTTTTGTCAATATAGTGAAGATAGCTTTCCTTCACTACATGGGAACTAGCTCACACAAACACACAAAGTTACGCGTACACAGTAAAACATAATTTTAAGAAGACATCTTCAACGCAGTCATTAAGCAGAAAATGTTGATACTTCAGAGTGAAAGCTTGCTCGGTTTCTTTTTTGTGTTAACTGTCACGTTAGAGTTAGCAAGCAGAGCTAACCGGGCCATAGTCAATTAAGAAAGCGTGTTTAACACCGTGTTAGTTAAAAATATTCATAGTGCTTCGATTAATCTTCATACTAATATCCGGACTAGTGTTACAGAAGTTAACTGCTTACATAATTACCTGAAGTGTGTTGTAAACACGGACAGACAGTTGTTTCGAATCCCCCGCCATGGCAGCCATGTCTCCAAGCATTGACACGTTCACTGGATTGAAACGTTCCAAATTGTTTTCCCTATACTAATACAGTTAGGTAAGGGGTAAGTGCGCCTCGCGTGTGTCCCTCATACACATACATGGGAGCTCGCGGCGAAAAAAAATAATTTAAGAATTCTGTCATAAGGGAATACATCACAACCGAAATTCTTTTTCTGCATTTAACCCATTCATCAAGTGAAACAACGGGCAGCCAGGAATATAGCGCCCGGGGACGGTCGGTGTGTGTGTATGTACATACGTACATACACACACACACACACACATATATATATATTTCCCTTTATGTATGTATATATGCCAAAACCCATAAAGTGCACAAAGCAAGGTCCATAAAGACATGAGTGCACGAGTTTGGTGTGGAAGAAAACCATCCAACACTTTTGAGATGAAATGGAACAGAGATTGCAAGCCAGGCCTTCTCGTCCAACATCCGTCCCTGAAATCATAAATGCTATACAGAACGAATGGGCACAAATTCTCACAGAAACTCCAGGAAAGCCTCCCAAGAATGCATCCCAATACTTTTGTCCATGTAGTGTGTCTCTGGATTTGTTTTCTTCTGTGTGTAAGCTGCATACAGCTAAAAGATACTTGAGTTAAAGTAGGGTGTAAATGTCTTCTCTAATCAGTCTTTTTAGTGTTTGTGATCATCAGTGAATTGAATTATCAGTAACTGAAAAACTGCATTGTCAGTTATCACTGGTGCACTGAGGAAATACATAATTTATTCTGAAAATCAGCATTTCTATTCTAAGAGTTTCATGGCTTAGTGGCCCAAGAGCGTCTTCAGGCCTCTGATGCATATGTGTCACCTTATTAAAGAAATGAGCACAGCCACACAATGAAACACAACCACAGACACTGGTCAAAGTTATTATTGTAGAATACTTTGATTGTTTTTTTTTATACAGACAAAAAGTGTTGACTTATTTTCCCAGTAAATTCTTAGATTTCCATACAGTTTAGTCTACAGTATACAGGTGAGTTCTTTCATCATATATAGATACTTTTTTTCTCTTAAGTAACAGGCAGGTAATTATTAATATATTTAATAGTTTGGATTTTTTTTTTCTCTTTTCTTTTTTTTGTCTTTTTTAGTCATTGTAGCGCAGTAAGAGTATGCTCAGGAGAATGTGCAACTGTGTTTTCTTTTTCTTTCCATCAGTTAAAAGAGCACTGTTGGAAAAAAAACAATAATAGTCATATAATAATAATAATAATAATCATAATAATGTACAAGATGTTTAATTTCAATTCTTTACAAAAGAGAAAAAAAGAGGAAGAGACAAAGAATAAAACAAAAATGTGCTTAAATTGTAAACAAAAGATGCACATGTGCACATTTTGGCAAAAATGTACAGCGGCGGTGCAGTTGTACAATATTTTATAACTTTTATATTAAATATATTATATTATATACTCTTTTCACATTTTGAAAATTTTTCACCTTACCTTGAGTGAATTTCCTACAACGAAATGGAACAAAAGGCAGATGATGGACTTTTTGGATTATCTGTTTTCCTGTATACATACCTTCAACTCTATCCAGCCTGGCTGAAGCTGCTGATAGCTGAAATGGCGAGGTGGGACACCATACATATGCCATTATATATTTTATTCTTGTCTGGGGAGTTGAATGAGACTGGGGGCTACAACGGAGATACTTAGGTTTGCAATCATCCAGAAATAAGTATAGCTTTGAAGACTACTGTGAAACAGTTAAGCTTTAGGATTAGATAAGATTAGGCAAAGATACATCATAGTTATGGGTTAAGTAAGTTTAGTGAACATTTCTTCCCCCGCTGGTCATCATGTTAGTGAGCTTACTTTGTTCGCTGCACTGAAATGGGTCCACATTCACTCAAAACCTACCAGAGCTCTCAGATCACGAGACTCTACTGGGACTGTAAGAGCAACTTGGGCCCTTTCAATGCTTTAGACACACAATTGGTAATATTTTTTCTAGGTAGTGCTAAAATGGGTGGAGGAATCTTGTCTTACTGAGCCAGGTTTATGTTCTCCTTCTGGGGTTTCTGTTATCAAGAGGACGCTCTTTGGCATCCCTCAGCTTCGAAAGTTCCTGACCTCAGCTGGACGAGCCACCCATTTTAATAAGTGTATTCACTAATATATGAGAGGTTGTGAGAGTGGCAACAAGGCACCACTCCAAGGCTCTGCTCTGTAGCCGAATGAGGAAAAGGACTGAGTAACTTTAGAACATTTTGCAGTCAATAGCACATCAATGACCGTAAGGAGAAATGTAATGTCCACTTACTGTTAGAGACACAGTGAAAGCCAGTGAAAAATGGACCATCCATTAGACAAAGGTGAAGTCAAACAATGACAGTGAGGTGCGCTATGATTATCAACACATGCTCTGCACAGACGCCACTGAGCAATGCAATGACATGATCCACCGATGTTCATGCTTGCATTGTATGCTTTCAACATTTGCCAGTCTCTGACAACTGGGCACTCTAGAAAAGTATTCTATACAGATAAAGGATTTCCGAGAGCCCTATGTACATGTTTTATCAAGCTTATTTCACAGAGCTGTGGACAGGACAGTCTGTTGCATAAGTGCCGGTCCCATTCCCCAGATGATTGTATTGCATTGCAATGCATTGACTAGAGCAATATGATCTTGGTTGTACCAACCCAGACTGTTATGGGGTAGAAGAGGATGCCGTCCTCTTTGGTACTCAGACCTATGAAGTGTCAATGGAATGTATTCGAATCTAGTGTTTTATAATGTGTCATGGTACATCATGCATGGTACAGTATGATGCAACGCGCTGTCCTTAGCAGCATGTGACCTTTTGGTATCCCAGTGTTGTCTGATACCAAAAACACCCATTTCCAAACCAAACAGTGTAGTTTGCATTTTGTCAAAGTCCACTGGTGACCACAGGGGTGCTCTACCTTTAAACTGTTTGTCCAAACCAGTGAGCCCTGATAATGTGCAAAAAGGTGATGTCAGTCTCACCATCATTCATTTCTTTGATATTAATCACACAATGAAAGTAGTGGCAGTATAAGATGGGGTTTCCTATCCTGGTTCAGACCCTGATACCACAGTCTGTAGTCAGATGTTTGACTTCCTCACAAACATTTGTCACTACCTGATGACCTTAAAATGAAAAAGAAATGATGTCTGAAAGCAAGAATGACTAAGAATGGATTTAAAGGGCCAGCAAGTATGAATATGCTATGAGTGAATCATACTATTTCACAATGCTTTTAAAGGGTAAATGCATTTTGTTGGTATAATCTGCAAAACATGTCAAAGGAACTTAAATTAACAGTCCTAATAACACAATGGAAATCTGAGACTCGGCAAATCCACCTCCAGCTTCAGCTGCAATAATTCAGCCAATGCGATCACTGAGATGATCCTGAGGCCTGAACTGATATGATGGAAAGTCATCAGAACCAGCTATATTAGTGAAAAATTCTGTAAAAGGAGATTGCCCAAAACTTCTAACCCTGTAGCATATTTCAATCAATAACTTTAGATGTTTAAAATGGTATTAACTTAAAAGAATGGCTTTTAGAGTAAACAAACCTTACCTCCATCAAAAGTTTATCCAATAAAAGACAGGTGTCTCTGAATAATGTTTTTTGCAAATAATAATGGAGGTTGATTTAGTGAATGAAAATAAACGTTTTTAATGTTTTGTTTTTCTATTTGCAGATGTGTTATAATTTAATTTACTTTTAGCTTTTAATTTACTGTAACTTTGCTTTGTTAGTACTTATCTTTTTCTATTTTCAGGACAGACACAACACATACACACACAGAGAGAAATAGACAAAGCGAGAGTGAAAAAAAATGTTGCTGAGCGAACAATAAATAAACAAGTAAATCAATACTTAAATAAACAAATGAATGAATAAATAAATTTAAAAAACGCAATAAATAAACAAACGTTGTTTAAAGCTAATCCATAAAGCATTAGTCATAGAGTAATTAAACTATGTCCAAACAGAGTAATGATAATCCGAGCACTATTATTCTGACCATCAACGATGATGGTCAGAATAGTAATGTTGTACTTATGAGTATAATAACGATGTAAATAACATTAATAAAAAGTGGAGTGATTGGACCCCTATTCTGCCTGCAGGGAGCTCAGAATGCCTTTTCCCCTCTGGAAAGTCAAAAGTCACAAATGCTGATTTTACCATTAAAAAGTCTAATCTGAAAAGACTTCTTTCCCACAACAATCCTAATAGGAGGAAGTTGGTGACTGTGGGCCTCTATAGACATAGGTGGATGGTGGTAGAGAGGGTGAAAGATGGTGATTTAGTGGAATTAGTCTGTTTACAGTAGTTGGGGTAGAAGCACGCCAACTGTTGTGTCCACAGGAGTTCTTCAATTGCCGCACATGTCTGTATCCTCAGAGTCCTTCAGGTGGCCTTCTTCCAGGGCCCCACAGGCAGTCATAATGAGGTCTCCAGGCTGAGGAGAGGGCACGGCTGTCTGGGAAAGGAGGTCCAGTGTCCGTTGTGGTCTGTGGGTCGGGTCAGATGGTGGATGCTGCTCTCAATAGCATTGTTGTTGCGGTTGGGTGTGGCAGGCAGGCTGTACTGACGGTAGGGGCGGGGATGTTGGCGGGCCGGGGGAGGAGGTGGTGGTTTGCGGAGAGCCGGGTGCAGGTACTGGTGGTAGTGGTTGTGCTTGGACAGTTCCGATTCGTCGTCGATGTCCGTGTCATCGATCAACGGGATGTTGTGGATGAAGTCGTTGATAAGAAACTCAGGGTGCGCCATGAAGTTGTGGATGGAGTTCCTGGACTCGGGCTTCTCAATGCCTTCGTAGAGTGAGCTACGGAACGCTTTCACCACCCGCATCTGAGGGAGAGATGAGGGAGATGACATGGAAGAAGAAAAGGAAAAGAAAGGAAGGATAAGGAGGGAACAGGACACAAAGGGAAGAGGAAAGACAAAAGATGATGTGGTGAAAGTAGGGAGAAACAGAGGGTATGGGAAGAGAAAGGAGGTGGAAACAAAGAAATCTTTTAGTACGAGTCTGGTAGACACTGATCCTGGACATCGTTGAACCTTCTCTGGACATGCCTAATTGTGCACAGACAGCTCAAGATCAAGTTGAGGCAATGTAGCATCAAATCTGCCCTATCATTAGAGGTTTATGTTTTTTGGCAAAAATAAAGCCTTTAAAGTTTTACTGCTTTGCCTTTACTGCTTTTGTTTTGGTCTGCTTTTCTTTGTACTATGTTTTGGGATTTTAAAATTGCTTTTCATATCAGACTATAAAATATCTTGCGCAACTAGATCTTAAGAGTTTCTCAAAGAAAGATGACAAATAAAAAAAATCATGAGCTGAAAAGGACTTATACAGTCAGTTCACCACTGTCACTCACAGTCAAGACGATGGATGTTCATTCTCATGAACTCAAAACTGAACACACCAGGCTTCGGAAAGGACGACGAACAGAAGCACACAAGTACAAACACAGCCAACACAAAACAAATGCCAGCTATGTGTGTATACCAACCAGTTAGAAGAAAACAGAAAGAGCGAGAGACACCGGGAGAGAGTGAGAGGCAGAGAAAGAAAGAACGAGTGGTGTCTTAATACACACATAGGCGCACACAGCCAAAGGAAGAGACGGTGGGTTAGAATCTGCAACAGAGTGCTGGGAGGAACATTAGAAGGGGAAGAAATGGTCAGACACACAGACGTGAGATAGAGGGTCCACCTGGTGGGATGGAGGGAGGATGCAGTAAGAGGGGCTGAGCACTGCTCCTGCAGTCATGAAATATGACTGATGCCTCATTGGCATAGCAGCAGCCAGGGCTGTGGCTACATGACAGATATGCAAAATAAGCAATGAAGCTTTTATGGTCACGTGACTGTGACTTGGTTTCACGTGTGAGCATGCGCAGCCTATTGAAGCCATTAACCAATAAATGTTAATGAGGAGAAGAGTTATGGGCTGTTAGAAGACTGCAGAGTAAGATTTGGTCTGTGGCCTAGAAATGCTTTTTCTTTAATGTATTTCTGACCAAACAAAAGTCAGGATTTCTTTGTATGGTTTTACAAAGATTAATGTGACTGATGATTCTTTCATTAATGATCATGAATATTAGTGTATTCATTACTTAATATGGCGCTTTATAGCATCATTAGATGGCTATCCTTAGTATTATAATTTTACACGATGCGGCTTAGTGCACTTACCATACCCTGAGTGCATTTATCAGTTATTAATCTTAAAGGAATACTTAGTTCTATCTGCCACGCGTGTAGCACACAGCCAGTTATCACAGGCAATATTTTTTTTATGTTTTTCTCCACTTATTCCACAAATATCACAGAACACCCACTCACAAAATATTATACTAATATTATTATTATAATATTATAATATTAAACTAATGCACAGTTGATTTAGTCCTGCAATATTCCTTTAATACTTGCTTTCAGTAACTTCTACAAAATGCAACATAACTACTGAACTGTGGGCCTACAGACCTTTAGGGTTTAAAGGTATAGGAGATAAAATAGCCGAGATAAGTCTAATTCTAAAAGCACAATGACTTCAACCTACTCTGACTAGGGAAATTTCCTGCCATGCTATGTACTTGACACCCACTTGTGACAAAAGACCTTAACAAGCACTGTCACACTGACAAGCACAGAACAGGCACAATAAACACAGACACGGCAAAATCAGCACAAACACATCGAGTGTGGGTACAGTATCATATGCCTGGATTCTGCCTGCCTCCAAAAGTAGCACAGTTCAGGATTTTTCCTACACTTGGCATCATTACGAAACATGCCAATTTGTAGTATTAGTGGCTAATTTTAGATGGTAGTAAAAAATAGAGGATAAGAGAGAGTGTGTGTGTGTGTGTGAGTGTGTGTGTGTGTGTGAGAGAGTGAGAGAGAGAGAGAGAGAGAGAGAGAGAGCAGAGCATTGTCTGGCATGCAGCAGTGCAGACAGGTACGGATGGGTGAACAGAAGAGCTGGCGTGAGCTTTGATGCGTTCTGCTGCAGGCTGAACCAGGAAAAGAGTGAAGGAGCACAGGAGCCAATCAGAAACCAACAAAAACAGTGGATGCGCTCATTCCAGTGCAGCTGTCTCGTTCTGTTATGGAAACAAACAAACATAAAAAGAACAAACAAAAGAAAGAAAAACAAAAGAAAGCGAAAGAGTAAATATATGAAGGCATGGTGATAAAGCAGCCAGACTCATGCTGTAAGGATAAATCAAATTATGCTGTAGCACATATATACACACACATCTCTGATGTGTATATATATATATACAGAGAGAGAAAGAAAGACAGAGAGAGAGAGAGAAAGAAAGAAATCTGAAGATGAGAAGATTTAGATGCATATTCCTTTGCTGCGGTATAGCCAACCTTCCCCACTCCTCTCACCCCATCCCAAAAAAACTCACCCAGCAAAGGAAAAATAAGCTAAATGAACTGGAAAGAAAAGGTATCAAACAACAGAAAGCAACAAACAAACAAACAGGAAGAAACGGTCAAGCATTTGGTTAAGTGCTTATCTGTTTTTCCATAGAGCCTGTCTGTCAGCAAAGAAAAAGACCTCATTCAAATTGTGAACGATTTGAATAGTGTTTGCATTGTGCTGTTTGTTTACATTCTGTCTGTATTTTTCTTATTCTCCTCTTTTGTATGGATACGGGTAAACTTTCGAGTATAATGCCCACAGTAGAGTAATGGAGGAAAGCAAAGACTGGATGTTACTAGTGATTTGCTCTGGATGGATAGCATGCCAGATTACAGTCCACTGTCTCCCCCACGCTGTCCTTCAAAGAAAAAGCTTGATGGAAAAACTTGGATCATTAAAAAACAAAATATATTCCTTTTAACAAACTGTATTTGTTGTTTTTTTCTTTCCAAAGATGTTCTGCAAATCAACTACAGCTAAATGAGAGTCATTGAAGCAGGAACAGAGTGAGTGTAAGCAGAGGAAGGAGAGAGTGCTTTAAGAAGCCAGGATGAAAACTGAAGGATTAATGACAATGATCTCATATTCTGTTAGAAATGGCCTCACGACCTCCTGACCTTATGATTCTGGCGTTGAGTCAAGGTAAACTTGCATCCCGAGGGTTCAGATCATCAGTGTCACTTGATGGTCTACAGTCCCCCTAATGCAGGGTTAATCAACCTTCGCTTCTCCAGTGAACTGATGAAACCAACAAGTATGCATCTCCAGTAGATCTTAGGATCTACTTATGAGTTTTTGACGTTTTTAACATTGCTGCAACTGTAAATTCAGTCAATACGCATTAGATTGTCTGTGGTCGCTCAAGATGCATATGGCCATTTATCAAGCATCAGGTTAAAAAGTGTAATAACAGATCACTGGAAGCAAGTATTCATAAGGCTATGTATGCAAACCTTCCATGACAACAGACATGAACACTTACAAATGTTTGGTTCCAACAAGAAACAACAGTTGTCATAGCATTTTCTCTTAGGAAATGACGTCAGGATTCACAGGATTCTAACATCTGTATGACCCCTTAGGCTTGTTGGAATAAACCTTTATGAAAGTCTATGTAGTTTCAAGTCAGTTGTCATGCAAGGTTTACATAGCTGGAATGACAACTTATGTATATTGGCCTTCAGTGAGGTGTTTCCAAAAGTGCCTATAAATGATCTGCTATCTGTGTATGTGCGAATAGCAGTAAGACCGTCAAAACTGCTCCTGAATAAGCAGCATTCATCATCTGATAAACAAAATCATTCATCACGAGTTCACAGGGAAAATGAAAAGGTCAGAGTGCTGTTATAACTCATTTGTGCAGAGTGAGTTACCATACTTGGTAAATGTTTGAACAAATGAGAGAGCTAACAGGCAAGGAGTAAACATGAATATCCATCAGCACTACGCCTTCACAGTGTGAGCAGTGAGAAGTTTTTACAGAACCCAGATGAAAACAAAATATGACCCACTGCTAAATACTCTAAGACTTTATGCTAAATACTCTGTAGGACCTAAAACACATACACACACACTCCCTCCCTCTCTCTCACACACACACACGCACGCACGCACACCCTCTTCTTTACTCTCTCTCACACACACATATTATGTGTCCAAAAATGTATAGAGACATGAAATCAAGGGTATTAATTGCTCAATTTTTCTGAAAAGGCTTTAAACAAGATGCTGGACCATGATACTGTGGGGATTTAACTGTATTCAGTCACAAGAACAAAAGTGAGGTCAAGTAATGATCATAATTCTGGACCCCGGATGCCACTCTAAATCATTTAAAGGTATCCCTTTTACCTAGGGATGGGTACCGAGACCCGGTACTTAATCGGCCCCGGTGCCTAATTATAAAAGACCTGAGGACCGATAAGCTCTGACGTTAACGGTTCTGCTGTCAATACTGGAGAAATAAAAAAGTAAATAAATGTCCTATTTATTATTGATAAATAAACATTACCTAGCATATTTTACCTGACCAGCCTTTTGTAACTTCTTATAATATTCGTTATTGGCCTGCACTGCCGTTATTTGCGATCTCACGTAGGAAATGTAGTCTGTTCCACAGTACACAGAGCGCGCGCGCGCACAACACGAGCGAGCTCGCGCTTATGGAGTGATGATGGCGGAGAGAGCCAAACGATTCAAAGTATGGACTTTCAGCCCTGCCCGGTAATACGTTTTCAAAGGTGTATACACAAACGTGGGATGGATAGTCCTTCTATCCACTAAACAGAAAGAATACAGACCATACTTTTCTCTGGAGTTTCACACATTCCTTCCAACAACTGGGTTGTTAGTTGTGACGACTCACCGACCGTGTGATAATGCCGTTAGCCGATCAACTCCGCCCAGCTTTGGAGAGGCGACCCGTCGGTGCGGGGCTCTCCTGTTTGTGGTACAAATGGGCTTCGTTTTCGTGTAAGGTGATTTTCAAAGCGAAGTGTGTGACTGTGTGTGAGAGAGAGAGAGAGAGAGCGCGTGTGTCCCTATACTTTTGTCAACATATTTGTGTATGACAGCTCTGTCCCAGTACATTTGTTCATATTGGCCAGTTCGTCTGGGTTAAAGTTTAGAGCGCGACGTTGTTTAATATCCTTTTTTTTAAAGATAGTAACCAAGATACTCTGGCGATACAGTGTTACGGTCTGGAGCCTCGTAAAGTTACAGAGGCAGCAGGTAACAGTGACTTCGTGAGATAAAAGTGGATCATCGACGTTAGATCGCCTATTTAGGATTCCTAACTGGAGATAAGATAGATTCCTAAATACAGTCAGGATTTGCTTCTGTAATACCAAAATCTTACTTTAAATTGTCCGATCTTAACTTTATGCGTAAGATAATTATTTTACATAAAAAAAATAAAGTGTTATTTCTGTTCTCAATTTGTTTTGTTTTTTTAGTTAAAAAACGAGCGAACGCTTGGCATTAGACAAGGCAATCTTAAGCTTATGTGTGGCTGCTCTAGAGCATCCCATTCTACTGGCAATGCTTTTCTATAGACATGAAGCCAACTGTGACAATAGGTGTACATTAAAGTAACTGAATTCATTCATTAGAAGGGCTGTCTGGATACATTTGTACCCACAGTGCGTATAGATGGTCACATGCAGCCATAAAAACTTTCAAATGATCAAATTATCCAAGTTTCAAATGATTCAATTATTCATTTAAAATACCATACAATATAAGAATACATGCAAATAAATCCAGAAAGTAAAAAAAAATTATATTAATACTCTTACAAGTATATTAGAACACAAGTGCTTATTGTGTTTTTGGATAAAATGTATTCTTACTGCCCAAATGGCTGGTGCACACACACACACACACACACACACACACACACACACACACACACACACACACACACACACACACAACATACATTTATTTTCCCTAAGTACTGTTCTAACTGAGAAGGATATACGCCTGATGTTTTACATGGGTAATTTCATATATGAGGCAGAAAGTTTGGGGCTGAAAAAACATTTAAACATACACAGTAAATTCTGCAGGAAATTTTACTGCAGGCAGAGAACCAACATGATGAGGACAGCAAAAACAAAATCCCCCAAAAAACAGAAGGGGAGGTTGTGTGAGGAGCCAGGCATTACAGGATGAGCAGAAGAGGTCTTACACTGAAGACATGAGAGGACATGTAACACACATACACACGCGCGCACACAAACACACACTCGCAAAAGAAATAGGATGAGACATGTGTTGACATGGAGGATGGAGGAGCACACAGAGCGGACAGCTGCAGGGGGAACATGAGAAGCATAAGCCTGACACTTCTACCCTGCAACCAAAAAGCGAGCCTTGAGTGCACACAAGAGTGATGGAGGAAGAAAGCAAAAACTAAACACAAGAGCTGAAAGCACCTCGTAGTTTGAGAAGCCTCGAGAAATTACTTTTAACACTATGCCATGAAGCTTAAAAATAAAACTTAAGCATATAAACAGCAACATGCTAAAATGAATGGTGGTAAACTAAACTTATTTGAATATGTACTTCATTCGTAAAACATTCATATTTCATGTTGATATTAAAACATTATTTAAATGTCCCTGAAAGAGGACTTGGAGGAGTACAGGGCAGCCTATAGAAAGGTAAAAGAAAAAACAGACAGAGTGACGAACAAACGGGAGAGATAAAGAGACAGAGATAGAGACAAACAGTGAGACATAGAAAGAGAGAGAGAAAGCGAGACAAAGACACAGAGAAAGAGAGAGAGAGAGAGAGAGAGAGAGAGAGAGAAAGAAAAGAGACAAACACAGAGAGAGAGAAAGAGGCAAATACAGAAAGAGAGAGAGAGAGGGAGAGACAGAGAGCTTAACAGGTAAACAGGAAGAGTTGACTCTGGTGGATCTGTGAAAGAGAATCAGAAGCACGGAAACATTAGGAGACACTTTTGCAATCTCGAGATGAAAACCAACCTGCATTATCGGTCAAAACAGACAGGAGTGAGTGGGAGAGCGAAAAAGAGAGAGAGATAGAGAGAGAGAGATAGAGAGAGAGAGAGAACCTTATAGGGCTTATACTCGGAAGTTTACCCCGCAAAGGCCAGAGCAGTTTGCCACCCTTTCGTATGTTTGATCATAGGAAAAGCTTTTAGGCTCTGGCTGTGCACCACAGAAAACCACGCTTGACCACAAAAACCTCTCCAGGAAAAAAGAGCGATGCCATGTTCTCTCTGCATTTTCTCAACGAGTGTTCAGATCATTTTTAGGGCAGATTTTTCAGAGTGCTCACATGGTTGGGTTGGCTGCACACTCTGTGAACTGCAGTGATCCATTATACAAAAAAATTATTTATATTTAGTTACATTATCTATGTCTATGTAAATTAATCAGATTTTTAAAAATGACTTAAACTTACTAGCTTAATTTACTTAAGCTTCTACGATTTACTTAATTTATTTAAGCTTCCAGTACCCTGAATATGAAACTACAACTGGACGGACTATTTACAGATTGGGAATATAGACTATTAAAATAATAATACAAGATGGGGTTTTTTTGTTGGGGGGTGGGGTCACTTATATTTTGGTCAAAAATGAGCTTCATTGGTTTTAATCCACTTTTAGAGTCCTACACTAATGCGTTTGATTTCACAACTTTTTTTTTTTTTTTAGTTTTCTGAGAATGTTGAGAAACTTTTTAACAAGCTTAAATGATGAAATGACATTTTTGAATACCTGAATGCTCTGATCCATTATAGGTGAATCTGTATCGCTCTGAAGTGGATGCTGGAATCTACATGTAACCCAACCCTGAGGGCAAAACTCAAAACCGTAAACATCTATGTCAAAGCATCAGAAGAAGCATTTAACAGGGTGCATCAGTGCTGTAAGTGGTCTGATTGAATAGAGAGAGAGAGTGAGAGAGAGAATGGCGTACTTGGCCCAACCATAGGGCACTGAAAACAAAACCAACCCCCATTGGACAAGGACAACCCAGCAGCGAGAGAAGAAGACCAACACAGCAAGACAGAAAGGGCAAGGGTGCAAACAGCAGTCCACACGGTTAGACAAGCCAACTTGCAAAGAGCCACAGATGCACAGAAACCAAACTGACCACAGGCAAATTTCAAGAAATAAAGTAAATAAATAAATAATAGAAAACAGTAGATAATAATTACACTGCACTCCTGGTACAATGTGTTTGTGTGTATGTGTGTGTAGGGGATGGGGAGTGAAATATGTACTAAAGAGCATGTGTGTTTTCCAATGTGCTGTAAAAATGTTTACCAATATTAGATGGAGTGTGTGTTTTTTGTTTATGTATGTTTCTACATATAAAATCTGTATGTGTTTGTTTGTATACATTTTACATTCAAACAAGTAAAAACATATATTTGCTTAGGGTTTAAACTGTTTTAACATATAGATACTGAAAGTCATAACTGCAATTAATATGACATATCTTTCTAGATGTATTTCTAAAACATGAAACATATATATGACCTCACGCCCAGACAAGATATAAAAACAAACTATGTTTACAGTGTGTATCTGCATGTGTGTGTGTGTGTGTTATGTCTGACACAGGGAAAACAGGGGGACTCACTCCCGGGGGCGGTGCTTGCATTGGCAGTGGAGAGAACTACATGAGTGGGGGTAGAAATATTGGTTACGTCATGGAGCTGGCTGAGCACAGACGAACGCCGGCGCACTGCACCCTGAAAGGAACCACTTCTCTTGAATGTACTCACTACCTCCATCTGTAGGAGAGAGAGAGAATCATATCAAATATATCAGAGAGAGAGAAAGAAGTAGAGAGAGAGGAGAGAAAGAGAGAGAGAGAAGGAGGGACAGAGAGAGAGAGACAGAGAGAGAAAGAGAGAGAGAAAGAGAGAGAGGAGGAGAGAGTGACAGAGAGAGAAGGAGGAGAAGGAGAGAGGAGACAGCCAGGGAAAGAATATATTTTGTGACAGCAATTAAAACACTTAAACATTTCTGTTGAAGGAACTGCAGCTATACTTCTATTAGAACATGTGTGTCAAGCTCTGCTCTTGAAGCGCCAGTGTCCTGCACTTTTTGAGGGTTCTCCTACTCAAACACATTCATTAAACTTGGCAATTAACTGGCAAGCTGAAGCAGGTGTTTCTGAGCATGAAAATCACCAAGACGTGCTGGACACCGGCCCTCCAGGACTGGAGTTCAACACCTGTGTATTAGAGTGATGATCATAACTAAGGAGCTTAAAGATACTGACATCAAAACACACACCTCAAACCCATTTGGACTCATTCTGTAAATGTGTCGATCAAGAAAACCAGCTTTTCAAGTAAACAAACTAAACCTGGAATTCGTAAAAAGTGGCTTACACCTATTTCTCATTATGGGTATACTGCCAAAGGCCTAGTATTTCATAAATAATATTACTAACAACTAGAAGCTTATCTGCAGCACCCACTGAAGCTCCACTGTGGCAAATTTCCACATTAATGAAATATCAGCAGCATTTAATACATTCAACGCATCATTTTTCGGATGTGCTTAATGGATGGTTTCCTATGTTCAATAGAAATGACCAACCCAATTTGTAAAAGTACACAAAATTACACTTAAACCACAGCAGATTAAGCCGTGGGCTGTAATCTCTATCGGAATCATACTGATGAAGGCTGGGCCAACACACTTTGAGGGAACCACCGCGGGATGAAAGCCTTGATCCAATTCAACTGACCGATGATATGAGGCTATCTGCTATAATGTGTGTTCTGTTTTGCCAACTCAATGTCGAGCATCGAGGGGATCGATGGAAATCTTGTAGGAAGCTTTTCTAGCACTTCAGCAATCTGTACCTGACACACCCACATTAAATCCTTCATCATACAGCTTCATTCCATCTAATTAGCTTACTATGTGTGGGAGAGCATCTGTGTGTGTGTACACATTAGTGCGTGTGTGCGCGCGTTGTGGACTTCTTTTCCTGCAAGCATTCTTTAATCAAACTGAAATGACACTACAAAGCTGCAGTCCCCTCATCCCCTTACAGCTGTGGCATATATGTCCCCCAAAGCATCCTCTCAACCATGTAATAAAGTACTTTTTCACTACAGGCTCTTAATGTACTTAAAATATTACAGTACGTTACATATTTTATTTTATTATATCTTAGTTATATTGCTATTCCACTTGCATTATTACTACTATGTTTGTTTTTTTGCTTTATTCCTCTTCTTGCAAGTAATTTTCAATGCAACATTCTGTATATCCATGTTACAGGTCAGTCAGTGGCCAGTAGAGGCCACTGCTTTTCAGTTGTTTTTGGTTCTGTTTTGGGGACTTTTATTTTGATTTTCTGATCTGTTTTGTGTCACGTGTTTTGGTTTCAGATGTTTTGTGTTCTGTGTCTAATGACTGATGGTATTTAAGTTCTGTTGTGTATGTTTCACACTGTTCATCGTCTCACATTTGTCTCATTATCGCCTTAGTTACGCCTTACATATGCCCTGATTTCTCACGTTTATTCTGAGTCTGATTCCTGTTCTCCGGTTCCCGTTTTCTTTTGCGGCCCTTGCGCCAGGTTTTGTTTTCTGTCTTGTAAATAAACGGATAACCATAGCATGGAACTCTGGTCTCCAGCCTGCTCCTTGGCGCGAGGTAAATCACATCAGGGGATTAACCCCCCCAGTCGTGTCAATCCAATTTAGTATATAACAATAATATTTTGTATATAACAACAAAATAATTGTTTTGTTTACCATTTTGGGCTAAATCTTTTTGGGGAAAAATATACTGGGAATGTTTATTGAGAGGCTTCTAAGTCTGCAAGTTAGGATCATTTTTCTATTCACATGTAAAAACATGCATAGCTCATGACCCCCCTAACCCCCTGCCCAATAAAAATCTGAACATGCACCCTGACATGGGCGATGTCGAAGAACCACATCAGCTCTGACTGATATTTAAGGGCACCGGATATTCAAATTGCTGTTTTACAGAAAAGTCTGTAACACCTCTCAGATCTGCAGTCTTTCAGTCTTTTCACACCCAATCCACTCAGGTCCAGTGATCCACACACAGCCAAAACTACCTTACACACCTTTACACAAACAAGAGCCCGATACCAGTTAACATACATCAGAGGGACTTTCATGCTGTCTAAAGGGGGATAAAAAGAGCTCATCCTTTCACTGTACTGAGCTGTCTTTTTCCTAATAGCTCTATATTTGCAGATATTAAGAACGAAAAGAAAAGGCACTTCTTCAGCTCCAGCACAGAGAACAAAATTAATAACACACTTACACAAACACCCCTCCAAACACATGATACAATACAGCTACGACACAAAAAACAATTTGGATTTGCATGACTACAATTAGACATTACTTAAGAACTGGTCAAATTTGGCCCATTCAGATGACTGCCCTAATATCAAAGAAGCTTTGCCAATTAAAACTACTCCAAAAACACCATTAGCTTGGACACCGTGAACCAAAGTCTAGACAGTGAACTTCACAGAGACTGCCGAAACAGCAAAAAGAATGAGGCAAAATTAAGGGTGAAAGAAAATATAGATTCTATATACTGTGTTGAACTAAAAAAAAAAGAAGGAATGAGTCGTTATGTCAAAGAGAAAATAACAAGTAGAGGGGAGTAATAGGGACTAAAAAATGCATTACACAATACTGTATCTATGGGGATAATTAAATAACATCAGAAACCCATGCAACCAAATACTAAAATTAACATCGAGTCTAAAACAAAAAGTCTTAATTACGTCTGTTCCCAGAAGGAACTCTGGTGAGAGATTGTAGAATATGAAACATTAAAAATGTATAGACAAAAAGCACCTATAGCCCGGATTAGGCAGAGCAGTTGTAGGAAGTCACATAGACCTCCACTGGATGAATCCTGAAGCTCAGCGGCAAAAGAGAAACTAAGCAATAAATCAGGCCTCTAAAGGACTTTAGTTACATAATAGAGTAGCCAAACAGCTCTAAGCAGGGGAGGAACTTTATAGATCTCTGTCAGAGGAATCTATACTCATTTAGTGAAGGATCCCAAAAGCAGAGACCACACAGATGGAGGGAAAGAGGGAGAGGGAGAAAGAGAGAGAGAGAGAGCGAGCAAGAGAGAGAGAGAGAGAGAGAAAGAGAGAGAAACAAAGGCAATGATAAGCTGGTGTTCAGTCATTCTCAAGGAGAGTCAGGACAGAAAGGAGAGAGAGAAAGAAAAAGAGAGAATGAAAGAGATAGAAAAAAGGTAAAGCAAATCAAAACAGCGTTCTTTGTCTCACTGTCTGTGTCAGTACAACGAAGACTACTAGCACTACTTCTACTGGTAGAGTCGCAGGTCTCACACACAGCACCTGAGTCTGGATGCGGTTGAGGCCTCTAAACCAGAGGATCTGGCCTCTGCGCAGCTCTCGCTCAGCATGGTCTATTTCCTCCTCATCCTCAGCAAGCTCGTCCTCGGTCATCTCGTCAGCGCCCGGCCCCGTACCAGCCTCTTTCAGACACTTCAAGTGACTAGTGGGCACTGTGGCGATGACCTGGTGCACACAGAGAGAAGCTGACAAACTCTGTACCCATACAGGTGCATGAGTGTACATGGCTGCTGAACAAAACCTTACAAAACTAAATAAAAGTGACCTTGTAAAAAAAACTTAAGGAAAAAACTTAAATGTAAATTAATGCAGTCTTCCAACCCAGTCCATCTCATCATTTGGACTATACTGATCTAAATGTCACGAAATTGTGACACAGAGTAAACTGTTATGTTCAAACAAATGTAAAACAAAATGTCAAGAGTGGAGATAAAAGGTTTTGTTCTGACAGTGATATGTAACTATAGACACACATGGGCGCCTTTTTGTGTGGAAAGAATGACACTAATATTCTGGGATGTCACATTGCGCTTGAAAGTGAATGGAATTGATACGAGAATGACTGTGGTTGGGATGTGCTTTTATTCATGCAGACTTTATTGGATTGTGAAAAGTTGACATTCTGAAACGAAAAGTTAGGAGTCAGACCTGCACCGCCTGTAGAAACCTTCAGAATGTCACCGACAAATGTTTAGCCAGAAACTTAAATAAATAATGAGGTTTATGATATTTTGATTGAGTAGTTTGATTTTCTGTAGTTCCTGAAACATGGCTCAGTACTTGTTGAAAAGTTGATTTTAACGCATATTTTTTCAAAGTACAAGACAACCTGTTAGCAGACTTTCCTCGCACTTTCACACTTTACATAAAAGTGTAAGGAAAAAACATCCTTCGAATAAATATGTGTGCAAATGTTGCAAACGGAAAAGCAAAGAGTGGCCACTGGGTACATGCACACATCTTTCATTGGCTGACACATGTGGTGTTACAGTACAGATGCTGTGGAGTGTGAATACTGACAAAACCTCACTTATGTAAACATGCACGGCAGCTGTCAGTGGAAATGGACTGAAGTAGGTGATTACTGATTATTTTACAACCAGTCTAAAAATCTGAATGCAGACACAGTGTAAATACAGTGAGCAGTGATTTGCTCATTTGCAGCAAGCTTATCATCTAATGAACCTGAGGTCCATGTGCTCCTGAGCCATTATATTAAAGTCACTGGTGAAGTAAATAACATCGACTGTTGTTACAAAGGTGTCTGTCAAGGGGTTGGAAATCTTAGGCTGCAACTGAACAGTCAGTTCTTGAAGTTAATTTGTGTGTAAACAGGAAAAAATGGGCAAGCATAAGTGACTGACCAGGGCCAAACATTGACAGCTAGACAATTGGGTCAGAAAATCTCCAAAACTGTCTTGTGGGTTGTTCCCAGTTTACAATGGTTAGTACCTACCTAAATGTAGTGTTTTGGCTTTTAACGGTATGGCTGATCAGTGTACATGCAGGAACCAAGGTGACTCATTCAATTATCGGTGGTGAGGCAAAATTATGGGTTAATTATGGGTTAATAATTTTTTCTGCCTCTTGTACACAGTGAGAAGAGTGAGAGTCATGAAACAAAAATTTTGTCTGCCGAATGATACAGAAGATTGTGGTAGTCCTTATTACATAAACAAGGTTTAAAGGTCAGTTCTATGGTCAGGATTACATTAAGCCTAAAATAACTTCAAATTCCAAGGGAAAACTTGCCACTGGCTTGGACAAACTTTGCTAAACTGTCTAAGCTGTTAGTTTTACTATGTCAAGATTAAGAGCTTAAACTGATTTTCATCTCACATATAATGACCCATGTTGTCCAGGCGCCTATGTGTGTGGTCAGCAATAAAACAGTAATAGTGAAAATTTTGAACACACTGATGTTGCTGTGTATGCAGAGCAATGATTAATTTCTACAAATATATATGTAAAAACTACCCAACTACTGTCTGCTTTGGTGTGTTTCAGCCAATCAGTTGTCATAGCAGAGTGGGTCAAAATGCCCTTTCTGGTAGAATGACAAGTGCAGAAGCAAATTAAAGTGTTGTTTTGTAGTTCTTGCAGTTTCACTCTTATCCGTACAGAAGAGTGAAAATAAATAAAGAGCATCAGTAGATGTGTTCAAACTTTCAACTAATACACTAGGCAACAAAATATTGTTTTATTACATTTTGTAGTGTTTCTCATACAATCCCAGTGCGCTGATTTTGTAGGTAATGTTTATTTTTAAGTAGCTTCAAGGATTTCGTTAGAAACTTAATTTTTAGAAAAAAAAAACGGCTCAGCTGCCGGTCTTTTGTTATACATTTTTTTTTGTTATATAACTTTTTGCATATTAATATGTTGTTTGTTTGTTGTACATGTAGATAACAGAGTTGCAGACTCTCACGCATTGAGCGTGAGACACATGCATCAGTGAAACTAATATAATAGTAGTATTACAACTACCTTATAATGAAAAATATATGTACAATTTGGTTTAGCTCTAAAACCCTTGAAAGTAGGAAAAAACTGATGTGATTTTCTGAATCAGCAAAACTTGACTAAGAAACATCAAAAATTGCAATGAAACAGACCTTTCATAAAAATTTGTTACCCAGTGATATCAGTTTCCAATGACTGATTTATTACTCGTCACCATTACTCATTTAGCTTTGCAACCAACAGGGACTGGGTTCTTGAACCACATCCATTCAGGGTTCTTTTAACATTGGTGGACTTTTAACCAACATGTATAATTTTCCTTTCTGTTCCCCAATGTTGCATTCTACTTCCTCTACAAATTATACAATGATGCCCAATTATGATGTTATGTTTTACAGTCTTTTGGTTCCAGTGAGGAACCAACTTTTTAGATTCAACTGAACCAATTAATTTTTTTAGAGATGCTCAGAACAGTTCATGAACAAGAACATCCCTGTTGGAGGAAAATGTTTTTCTCTGTCTCACTCTCCTTCTCCCACCTGGCCCCACAGAAGCTCTCCCACTCCCACAAAGAGGCACCACAGCCACTGCTCCACGTTGAGAGGGGCACAGCTGAAGGGCTTTCCCCCCCACTGCACTATCACGATCTGCACAGTGAGCACACATGTAACGAGTCACACATCGCAGAACGCAGCAAGACTTATTCTACTCTGTCTGTATCTCTGGCTCTGTTGTGCGCCAGTAATGCTTAGGCAGACTCAGAGACCAATTCGTAATTTCTTAATTGTTCTCACTAGGGATCAGCACAGTTATTTAAACATACAGATATCCAAACTCTGTTAGATTCATTTGGGCTGCTCAATGAAACATAGCTTAGAAAAAAAGAAATATTTGTGTATTACTTTGTCTGAGTGAACATACAACATGGAATTGCAGAAAATGTCTATTTGTTTAAAAATGCAGCTGTTTAAATAGCAAACATATTTAAGTGCCCATCCATAGTTCTCTAAAACAATGGGTAGGGTAGACAATGTACGACCTGAACTCCAAAGGTCCCCAACACGATGCTGCAGAAGATGGGGTTGCTGAAGATGCCGTCAAAAACATTCCTCTCTCCATGGATCTTGCGGGCGTTGATCTCGTTGAACAGTTGCATGAGTACGAAAGTGTTGAAGATTATGGTGTAGTGCTCAGAGGGAGGCGAGTGAAGCGGAGCATTGCGACCGCTGTCGATGTTAAAGATCTGCTCTCCTAAGCAGTGTAGAAGAGACACACGAAACAGAGGTCAAAGCAGGGACACACCAATATCATCCATAAACCTAATGTGACAGTTCCCCCTTACTCCAAATGTAATCGACCAGCCAAGACACATTCTGTGTCTAAGGCTACCATATCTAACAAGTAATGAAAGCGAACCCATTACTTGACAGAGTAGGATATGAACGGATTCCCTTCTTACCAACAAACAGCAGGGTAAAGATAATGACGAGCTGATACACTCCATGGCCCAGGATGTTCTTCATCATGGTGAGGGAGATGAGGGGGTTGTTTCGGCCGTAAGGTTTTCTCAGCAGCAGAGCTTCAGTAGGAGGCTCGGTGGCCAGGGCAAGGGATGCAAACGTGTCCATGATCAAATTAACCCACAACATTTGCACTGCTTTTAGCGGAGAATCCTGAATAGACAGACAGACAGACAGACACACACACACACACAAACACACACGCACACACACACACACAATTGTATCAACATTCAGGGATGATACCACATCAGGAATTGTTCTATACCTGTGGAATAGAACACCCTCTGACTGGGTGGTTGTCTATAGAATCCACTAGGTACCATATGTCGCCAAAACCTATTCATGCACAGTGTCAATATAGTTTTTTGCAAATTAAAGAGATGTTCAGCAGCTATCCTACTTGCTCATGGTCCTCTCAGGACACACAGAAGGATTTGTATAGACAGCTTGATTTTGTATATCCAGATATTTCAAAGAGTCAATTTGATTGTGCTGCACTTGTAGTCTGATTGTTTGCAATAATGTTCACATGTATATTCTGCGGTATTTTCCGGCAGTGTAAACCAGCATTCTCATTGGAAATCTGGCACAAATATTCATGTTCTGAGAACACAAACAGTGCTGAAGTATAGGATGACATTGATACAATTCAAGAATTCATAAAACCAGAGATAGGGTGCAGTAATATTAGCATCCAGCAGGGGGCTCAGAGCCCAGGCTAATTGGAGAATGCCTCTCCCACTGTTGCCTTTGCTTGCCAGCTAGGTGCAATGCAGTAAGTCCCAGTAACCTGCATAACATAAAGCTAATGCTGGCCAGCTGTAGGCTTTTGACACTCATTCATGGTACATAGTACTGTAGTCCATCCCTGCAAGATAAGTGGAATAAAAGTGTTTGTGTGTGTGTGTGTGTGTGTGTGTGTGTAGATGTGACAGTGTATTACCTGTGTGATACAGGCTCCGGTGAAGGCCACTATGACGGCCACTACATTGACAGTAAGCTGAAACTGCAAGAATTTCGAAATGCTGTCATAGACATTCCGCCCCCACATAACTGCCTTCACAATGCTGGAGAAATTATCATCAGTCAGGATGATATCGGATGCTTCTTTCGCGACATCAGTGCCGGCTATGCCCTGAGACAGAGAGAGCGAGAGAGTGAGGGGAGGATTTAAGGTATTACCTGTATAAAGTTCATATTCCTGCAAGGCTGTCAATAATGACTAGCAAATGCATAGTCATTATTAATTTGACATTCATTGCTGGCTTCAAATAAAACCCAGACCCTACAGTGGTCCATGGTTTTCTAAATCACCAGCCCAAACACTTGCATAAAGAAAGTTAGATCTAACACAACACTTATGTTGTGATACACAATTGAATTGTAAAGTGAAACAATACAAATGATTCACTGACTTTGTACTTAAGAGCAATACACTCAGTAAACAGGCAGAGAGGGAGAGAATAAATGTAGTTTTGCTGCTGTCACAGGCCAGCTGGGAGGTAATTAACACAGTACGCTGGTGTGACATGTTTTTTTTCTGCAGCATACCCGGAGACAAAGCACAAAATACTGTAAGAACCGGCGTTCGTCTTCCCATTTCTGAACAACCTAATTTCACTCACCCATCTTCAGATTTTCTAGTGTTTTATTCATTATTTTCAATAAACTGAGCCCCAACTTATGCAAATAATCAAAGGTAAGATTTACCTTATTTTTAGCCTACATTGTTATATGAATTGATTCTCAGTCTCATTTCTCTGACTTTTTACTCCATACTGCTATTACAAAGTGTGCTGATAAGACTAGACTAACTAAATAAAAACAAGCAAGCAGTTTTACTGTTTAAAAGTCAAGTGGCCTGGACTTAGCATATTTGAACCTGAGCCTTACCTAATAATGGAAGTCATTTATTTTAGAGAGATTATTACTGGAGTCATGACAATGGAAATAAATCAATATATAACAAACTTCTACAATCTGCATCCAAACCTCATATCACCTCCTTCTGTACTATATTACTCTACATAGTAGATATAATGATTATAATCTTTAGCAATGTATTAGTAATAATAGCTACAAGTTTTAAAAATCTGAAAGAATAAGCTGAGAACATTTTGATAGGCCCACCGAAAGTGATGCAGTACATCTGGTAAAGTACACTGCGTGAGTGAAGACAACGCAGAAGCGTATTTTGTTCATGTCTCTAGTGGAATGATGCTCAAAACAAACCAGATGAACCAGATGCAAAACAAAACATTTTCACTGTGGGATCTTTTGTTTTCAGAGACAGTCATTTCTGGTGCACTGATTCAAAAACTACATACACAAGGTATCTGCACATTTCTGATATGCAAATACAATGACTTTTAAGACCTTTTCAAGGCCTTTAAAGGCCCTCACGGTGGCAAAAAACAAAATAGCCTAGAATTTAGTTAATTTCAACAAGGCACACAAACTATTTACTGGAGCAACAGCTCTAACATAAAACATCTTTTTCAACCAGTCACGGTACTTCTCATCCTCCAACCATCTCTCATTGAATTTGCATCTATACAAAAAAAATAAATAAACAGAAACAGATATTGTTGCTTCATTTCACCCTAGAATTAAGTTAATGCCACCCACTTAAATTTCCAGACTTTTCAATACTTTTCAAGGCCTTGAAAACGTAAAACATTAAGACTTAAAACTTTTCAAGGATCTGCGGGGACCATTCATACAATAAAACAGATGCAGTGCTTTATTGTATGCATATAATATGCATATATTTGTTCAATTAACAAATATATATATATATAAATACATACATATACATATATA
>JBBPDE010000134.1:18872930-18884636 GCA_037974605.1 Nannopetersius ansorgii
AGAGAGAGAGAGAGAGAGAGAGAGAGAGAGAGAGAGAGAGAGAGAGAGAGAGAGAGAGAGAGAGAGAGAGAGGGAGGCAGAGAAATGGAGAACGGAGAAAGAATGATGGGGAACAGTGTAGAGATAAAAAAATGAGTGGACAAAAAGTAAACAATGAGAGAGATAGGTATAGGGGTGAAAGCATGTAGAGGTATGATCAGAGAGATAAAGAGAAAAGGTAGTAAGAAAGGAAAAAAAAGAAAGTCAATGAGAAAGAGAGACACATCAAGGAGGAATGGAGAGATACAAGAGAGATATAAAGAGTGATGAGAAGAGTGCACAGAAAGAAAGAAAACAGAGAGAGAGAGAGAAAGAGAGTGGGAGAGAGAGTGAGAGAGAGGGGGTACAGCATGGAGAGGTATGAGTAGGGAGATAAAGAGAAAAGGTAGAAAAGAAGGAAAAAAGAAAGTGAATATAAAGAAGGCAATGAGACAGAGAGAGAGAGAGAGAGAGAGAGAGAGAGTGAGAGAAAGAGAGAGAGTAGAGTAGCAGGGGAATAGAAAGTGACAGACAGAATGAGAGACAGAGCACACAATGTTGAGTGAAGGAAACAAGAAAGCACAGAACTATGGAAACAGACACACAAGCATACACAGACACACACGCACACATAGCTCGCACATACGTGTATATGAAAGTTCAACCAGTTCAGTTTTAATACTACAGATTTAATCGAGGGTTTTGTTTATATCTATGATTATCGGTGTATGATGTGGAAAAGCCCATGTCTCTCTTGGGCTTTATAATGTACAGTCTTTTCTGTACTGTACATGCACCTCTTTGTTGCATGTGGCCTGTATAGTGCATGTGCATGTAGTTCAGAAACTTGTCAGTCTGAAGTAATACATACCATTGGTGATGCTGCTCTGTTTGGCCTCAGTAGTGAGTGAGTAACTACTCTCTTCTGATTGGGGGAGCGTGAGGGGGTGGGGTCATGTGGGTGTGGAGGAGGGATTGTGGGAGGTTTTAGGATCGGGTGGAGGTAAGAAACAAAGAAGAGTCATCATCACACTGCCCATCATAAGACCAAACTAAAATGTCTCAAATTTCTTTGTGGGTCTGTACTTTTTTTGTTCCTGGGACTCTTTGTGCTCTTTGTCCTTCATTCACAAGCTCACAAGTCCTGCATAAGATATTACAGTAATATTACTGTAACTGTTTTGGTAATATAACTGATTGCATGGTTTTATGTCCTTATTATTTCCTATAGCACCTGCATACTGAATTTCGAACACATGCAACATATTTTACTTTGTTTACAGCTGGTTAGTTTGCATTCTGTATCGGTGTCCTGTTCTGCCCCATTCCCACTGTTATCTTTCACACCGGCTGTCATTCAATGTTGTCATGAATATGCAGTACAGTGAGGGTCATTCCAAAGAAAATGGAAAACTATAAAATGTTCATTCTAAAGCCCTTTGGAGGAGAGGTTTGGAAAGAGACTGAAATGTAAAGATGGGTTTTTAGAACCTGTACTATACTGGTACCGGTCCCGTATATACACAGTATAAAAGGCTCAGGAAAGAATTTAGCTTGATACTTCTCCAAAACAAAAACCCTTGAATCCACATCTAATAATGGAATATTAGAGCATCAGTAAAGATAAGCAGCATCAGCATCGATATCAGTATCAGTAAAGCTCTAATGTTACCTATCCTTACTGAAATGTAATAATGTTACTTTTTTTAAAAACTGAAATTAGACAGCCACTGTCTTTAATATACATTTTTTTGTAGATGTATGCAAATTATAAAGAACCATTTTACTGTGAGTCAGTTATCAGTCAGCCTAGATAGCACAGAAGCTGAAAACAGAGAGAGTGAGTCACTGGTACAGCAAAAGAACAGTAGCCAGGTTTCCATCCAGCTGTCAAATTCAAATCAATCAAATACCTGAAATGTTGCAAAAACATGCTAATAATGCTGTTTATAATCAACTCTGTACAGCATAATAAGCCTCTCTATGTCATGCTGATAAAAACACTTCTGAAAAACATTGGCACAGAATATATATACAGTATATATATATAAATATTTAATGCTGAGCAGCCTTTCATTGCTGTTTACTTCAATTTATGGCCATTATACAGCATTAGTGCGCAGTTACAGAGTGCACTGGCCAACACTGCAGCTCAGAAAATGTCCATTAATCAGCGATAACACTTCATGTCTGTTTAATGTTTACTGTTGTTTCTTTCTTTGATAAAACAAAAGAATGTTTTCATTTCTTTCTCCGTCCACTGGTACCAGTCACCATTTGTCATGTTTAACAATTATTATTTACTAACTTAGCTTTTATTTATTGACAAAAGAGGTTTATGCAGAATTGTATTTAATATTTTATTTAATATTTATCATGTTATTTATCATGTTTAAGCTTAATTCAATATGTCAAAATGTACTAATATATGTGGATGTAAACCTTGCAAAGTCTCTCACCGTCACCTCCACAATCTCTCTCCTTCCTGTCTCTGTTTCTGACATGGCTTAGAGAGCTCAATTAAATGAATTCATAATCTCAGAGCTCATAATCTCTGATAGGGGTGTAAATATCTGGCCTTACAGTGACTTAATGGACTTTGCTTGAACCCTGCTATATAACATGGTCATAACTATGCCAAACATTTACCATGGCATGTGCCGTCATCTGCTGTTATGATTATATGAACAATTGTTACAAATATCATGTAACTTAAACGATCATGATGCTTCCAGTAATGGTAACATTATGTGTTGTATTATTGAACATAACCTTCTTGAGATCTCATGACAGCATATGACATCCTTCATGACATATTTATGTCCTGGGGTTATGTAAAGTGTTCGGTAAGAAATCAGTAAATTGTGAAATTTCGCCACGATTAAGATACATTAGTGTTACTTTGGTACACATTGAAAATAGTTTTTAAAAGTGTGAGATGTGGAAATGGATGGACAGAATACAGATAGAACAAAACACCGGGCCTTTTTTCATGTTAGAAAACACAAGAAATGTTTTTGGACAAAAACTTGTGCCGGTTAAGGAATATGTGTTTGCTTCCACTTTGACTTTTTTTTTTAACTTAACGATTTTAGACTTGATGGAAGCCATCAGACACTACTGAGCCAGACACTGAGATTAATGAACCAAGGACATGAGTTTATCTAACAGTCCAGGCACATGAGACATGCCCATGCTGTCATATTGTACTCCCTATTCATCCCATTCATAAACATTCCTCCAGGCACCGACCACACAGTGCTTTCATTCATCTAAAGGAGTCCATCTAAGCTCCAACTTCCTTGCTTGCTTCTCTTTCTCTCCCCCTCTCTCTCCCACTCTCTATTTCTTCCAAATCTATGTGTGTGTATGTGAGTGTGTGTGTGTGAGTGTGTTTGTGTCAGGCAGGCCAAGATTTGTGAAAGCTTTCAGATTTCTGTGTTACCCGTTTTCTTCTGCTTCTCACCTCTGTTGCTTTTACTATTTGTTTGTGTGTGTGTGTGCGCGTGTGTCTGTGTGCACGTGCATGTGCATGTTAGACTCTTTTTCCTCACACCTACCTTTCTTTTCTTTCTTCTCTTCCTCTCCCTCTCCAGCCCCCAGCAGTGTGAAGATGATGCCAGACTGAGAATTCACTCCAACAGCCGTGACCAACATCCTCCCCGATCCCTCCATCACATGGGTGCCTGAGAAGCAGAGAGTTAAATAGTGAGAAAGACAGAGAGAGAGAGAGAGAGAGAGAGAGAGAGAGAGAGAGAGAGAGAGAGAGCTTGATGAGAAGACGAAACAAACAAACAAAAAAAACCCCACAAGAAACATCAAACAAAACAAAAACAACAAAAAACACCTGCTCCTCCGGGGCCACTCTCTCTGTCTAAAACAACAATAAGGTCACAAAATCACACCGGATGAACAAGTTTTTTCAAATACATTGACATCCAAACTCGTTTTTATGTGTTTATGTTCATGTTAAAAGTCCCATGTGTTTTGTACATAAACATGATCAAATATTTTGCAGTAAACAAGCTGTTTCTTTGTGCATTTAAGACTGATATATGTAAAAGGACTCCTTTGTGATTGGCCGTCCTGTATTGAACCTCTGTCAGTAAATGCAAATTCACGCCGCTTTCAGATCGATGCATCATGACCAGCAGCAATTATGGTTTTTGGTTCAGGTTTATGGAGTTTATTGTCCATATACAACTGAACTGCATGGTATGTTATGGAACTTTAACTCATCATTCAGTGATAAGGGCCATTTTAGCAAAGGTATGGAACTCTGGAAAGGCGCTATATAAATAAAAATTATTATTATTATTATTATTATTATTATTATTATTAACACTTGGTGCATGCAAAGAACCAATCAAGTTTTTGTTTTTTGTTCACACTATAAAAATGTTCTTGCTGAAGAATGTGGAAATTAGAGTATTATTTATAATGTATAAATCAATAGTAATCACATCTATTCAGTTTTAATACCTGCAATAGCCATGTAGGGTTACTTACTAAGTTACACTGGAAGTAAGTTGTCTCCTGCTACAATCGCCCTGAAAATGATGGGAAACTGTAGACGTAGCATTAATTATTGTAGAGAAAATAAGCGCGATAATACAACGCTAATATATCATCTGTGGTTAAATGTCTTGAGTAGTAAAAACCTCTTTTCATAACTGATTTAAAAGTAGGACGTTTGTAGAGAGCCCTGTTGCAAATCGGATCTGCAAAAATTCATCATTTTTCTATTAATCCACACCAAGTTGGTGACATAATGGTGACCAACACAGACTGACCGGTCCCTACAGGCATGGCACTTAAAACATCATTAGGTTATTATTCAATAATGCTGTCCGTATGGCAGGAAAGCCTAATAAAATGAATGGAGTTAGCAATGGTGGGCCCCTAAAAATAGCAGCAGGCAGGAGAGGGAGGCCACGCGCTGCAGAACATGGCAGGAACCAGAGACGCACTGATCCAATTAGCAACATCTGGATTCCATAGCAGCCCCTCAGTCATACTGACATATGCTGTCAACAAGGTAAACACAAATAAACACACAAATAAGCACAACTAACCAGAGAGAAGCATAGGGTCCTTTTCCACCGACTTGCGCACATGGTCCGACTCTCCGGTCAGGGAGCTCTCATCGATCTTCAAGTCATTTCCCTGAATTAGGATACCATCAGTTGGGAGGAGGTCGCCTGTATGTACACACACAAGAGGGAACACCATTACTCACACGGACAAACACTACGACGCTCCAATGCAATCTGACAGATCAGTATCAGTTATATTAAACACGATCTAACCTTTTATAATGCACTTTTACCGCATTTATCTCACTGTGATAAACAAACTTTACCCATGAGTTGTCAAATGTTAAGAAGCACTTTAAACACCTGCAGTGTGCAAGTGAAAACAAATCCAGCACCAAGGTGCAAAACTATCCACCTTTCACAAACCAAACATATCTTGTGACTATTATACTCTTAGCACCAACAGAGCTAAGTGTATTTCACATTATTAAAATATTTTACAAAAAGGTTACAAAATTAAAAATTTACTAAAATAAACACTTGAAAACAGTGACCATATATAATCAATTCAACACTTAAGTAGGAATTATTATCAGCACATGTGAGCCAGTAAGTATGTTGGGTCTAAAATCTTGACTGCTGTCTGGCAGTCTAAATTACATTCTGTATGCATGTTATTAACATCAATGCTTCTTGATTAGTCTTGTAAATACACCCACTTTCTTCACCTCACATCCATTTCTGCTTTAAGCAACACCCACCTTTAGTTTGTAACTTAAAAGAAAGAATTATTCAGGCAACAGTATTAAAGTCTCATGGAAAATACTTGAAGGATGACCAGCTCTAGCCGGCTGAGGGTACACCACATAAACTAGACTGGGTTTATTAGCTTTAGTGACACTTCACATCACCATCTAATCAATAGAAGATTCAGTGCCTCACAAAGCTCTTTCTCTTTCTCTGTCTGTCTGTCTTTCTCTTTCACGTTCTCTTACTCTTTTCTTTCTTAGTGTACAAGTTCAGCTCCCCGGTTCAGCTAAGGGCAGGGACTGACCGTATTTGACTTGGGCCACGTCTCCCACCACCATCTCAGCCACAGGGATTTGGATGACGTTTCCGTTGCGCACCACTGCAAAGCGCTGCTCCTGCTCTATGCGGCTCTGCAGTCCGCGGAACTGCTTTTCCTTACTCCAGTCGTTAAAGGCTGTCACCAGCACCACACAGATGACCGACAACAGAATGGCTGCACCCTCGATCCAGCCAGCCTCAGCCTCACCCTCGTCCTCCGCACCGCCCGACACGTTCCCGCAAACTGAGGAGACACATTAGCAGAGAACCATAAGAGATTAGCAGAGAACCATAAGCAGAGAACTCTTCATATCTGTGCATTACCATTTTAGCAACAATTTAATTACATCATTCTAAAATACACTGTCATGTGTTCGGGCACTTCGCCCAGTAATGGTTTGTCGTCACTGTCACTTCTCAATTGTCTTCAAGCAAAAGGTTTGCAAAGAAATATATTACTGTCAACCAAATTTATTTCCTTTTTTCACTTTACTGTGTATGTTGTATTGTCCATTCATTTTATTGTCTCAGATTTGCATCCCTTTCAAATTATTGTTACAGAGCTACTTTGTCTATTTATTGTATTGTTGGTGTTTATTGTATTGTCATCCCCTGCACTCAAAGCTGCTAACTGTCTCTGGTGCAATTATCACACTTATGGTGCTACATTCATCATTCTGGAGGGTTTACAGAACGTCTACACTATACTGTTACAGAGAAACGGCTCATCACACTATGTAAATGTTCACAGCTTCTGATGACAATTAAGTAACCTTTGACCTAAACATAAATCAGTCATTTACTTACACTACTACTAACTTCTTTGGGTTACTTTATGTGAAGATATAATTTTCAGTTTTCTTTGCTAAAGTACCAACACTTTTTGGAAGCTGGTTTAAACAACTGAATGGCTTGAGTGCTACTGACAAGGGGATAAAAAGCATGGTGTGTCATTAAACCACAACATTAAAAGCTGTAGCTCCATGGTTTTGCAGATTTTGTACAGAAAAATGACAAGATCTGGCTTTCAATACTAAATAGAAAACTTTCTCAGATGTCCCTAAACTTTAGGGGTATATTAAAAAATTTTCCTCCATATAATATAACGCATGACTACTTTTGAATTTTCAAAAGGTGAGAGGGTGGGTGAAAAGCAATGTACATAATTACAATGTAAAGTTTTTTAAATGCACGAGCTGTGGGAGGCAATTGTCAAACCCCTGCCATTCATATGCAACCATTTCTAAACTCTCGTTTTGCCGTTTTCATTCCTCCCCTTCCCTCTTTTCTGCATTTGCTCTGATCTTTCCTCCTCCCTCGCTCTCACTTCTCACCCTCCCTCTCACCTTTTTTCAAAATCCTCCCACGCTCCCTCCATCCGGCTCCCTCTTTCTTTTCTCCCACTCTCCTCCATCTCTCTCTCCTTCCTACCATCGCTCCTTCTATTTACTAACACCACCCCTCCGACTGAACACTCTTTCCCTGAACCTCAATTATTCTCTGTCACAGCTCTCCATCCATCCTCACATATCCCTCTATCTCCCTGACTCTCTCACCATCACTCCCCTCCCCCGGGGCCTGGTAGAAGGACAGGCCGAGAGAGATGATGGCTGCGATCTCCAGGATGATGAGGGTGACGTCCTGCAGCGCCTCCCACACCAGCTGCAGGAATGTCTTAGGCTTCTTAGGGGGAATGAAGTTCTGTCCGAACGCCTGCGCCCGCCTCTCCAGGTCTGCAGGGTTGTCAGACAAGCCTGAAAAGAAAAAAAACCCAAAACAAAAAAAAAAAACATAGATATCAGTTTTATATCAAAATCACAATTTGAAGGCATTTTCTAACAGCAACAGCCATTTCTAGTTATGTGATTAATTTGTCCAAAAATGTTTTAAATGGTTAAATTGAATAACGCAGACTTTATGAACTGCCTGAAACTTATCAGACGCATTAACAGCATTTATCAGACGCTTTTATCCAAAACGACTTCCATTCCCTAACTACAGGGGGCAGTCTCCCTGGAGCAACTTAGGGTTAAGGGTCTTGCTCAGGGACCCAATGATGGTGCTGAAGGTAGGATTCGAACCCATGCCCTCTTGGTCCGGAGGCAAGTATTCTACCCACTGAGCCACCACCACCACCCACATGCACCTGAGGATCCACATACCCTGCACGTGACAACCTAGGCAGAGTAGATTTGGCATTCAATCCTTAAATGGCCCATATCTCATGCTTTTTTGAAATACGTGTTGAATGCACATTTCAAATGTATCATTCACTCCCTAGTTCATAAAGTTCTTATATAAAAAATAAGATGCAAAAACAGGCTGTTCTAAATTTACTGTTTATATCCTCCTATTGTGCCCACAGGGGTATAGCTCCGCCCTTTCTTGCTCAAGTTATAGAGTGTATCTGCATCAGACTTTTTAAACGAGGCACAAAACAAGGCAGAAAACATTACCTAAAAAAAAAGGTAATGTAAAAATGTATGTTTTTTTTCTTGCATAAACTCAGGTAAATGTCATCAGTGAATTTTAGGGAAAAATAAAATACAAGAAAATATTGTTCTTAGTAGGGATGCACTGAAATGTTTTGGTTTTTTTTGCAGAGACTAAAAACTGAAAACACTTGGCCAAAAACCGAAACCTGAAAGAAATTATTATACCAATTTTTGGTAATACAGTAATCCCCAGCTTTTCGCGGTAGTTATGTTCCAAGAGCACCTGCTTATAGTGAAAAACCATGTTGTTGTGTTTTGGTAAAAAAAAAAAAAGCCAATTTTTATAGTTTAAACCTTAAATATGACCCCAAATATGCTCCCAGCACGCTTTAATTTCATTTTAACCTCAGTTTAATGCATTACACTTAAAGGAAATGTAAAGGTAAATAAATAATCAAAAAACTTTATTGCTTAAAAAAATGTTAGCATTAGCAGCGTACACAAAAGAAACGCTGAAAAACTCTCTACCCACATGTTTAGACAGGGGACAGCTTACTAATAGTAAATTGGGGGGGGTGTCATGTTACATGCTGGAGCAGGCTTCTTCTTTTTATGTTGGTTGACAACTTTTCAGTGTATTATCGCCACCACTGGACTGGGGGAGTTTAAAACACTAAAATACGAAGACAAGACACGGAACAGTCATTCTACAACATGCTGCAGCAGGCTTGCTGCCGGCACTCGTTCTCGGATTGGCTAATTTCCTACCTCCCGCCTCCAAGTACAGTGAACGTGGGACGCTCCCGATCAGCAGCCAGGAGAAAAAATGTTCAGAAGTATTTCACCATTTCAGGACACCCTTTTTATATTCATGCAGTTATATTTTCTATTGAAATGTAACTTTATGTTCATATCTGTTACATATCTGTTCTTGATAATTCAGCTCTAACAAAATATTTATTTATTTATTGGCACAAAAAACGCATACCATTATCAGTTCGCTTCTCGGAAACAAATCTGCATTAACTAAATCTGTGACTGCTGATCCGCATAAAAGTGAGGGATTACTGTATTTGCTTTGAAACCCAAAAGTGTGACCTTGAACCTTCAGATACAGAATGTAAATTTTATGTAAGTAAATGTAATGCATTATGTCACTATTATGGCAGTATGTCAAGAGTAATGTAATTATTCTATACTTATGGTTAAACACAACCTATGATATAATAAATAAGAAGTACAGTACGTAATAGAACGCTTGAGCTTATGTTATTGCATGGCTGTATTTTAGTCAAGGCTATGAGCCAAAAACAGATTGCTGTAGCTCAGCACCGTCATGATGTTATTTGCTTTATTGTACAACCTTAAGAATTCTAGCACCCAAACGTAATAGCCTCTTGGTGTGACAACACCAAGTTAAGCCCAGCTTTTTCAATATTTGTCAGATTAACCTGAATGTCTAGTTGTTCCAGTCAGCCTGCGAACGTTTCCCAGTTTATCTTGTTTGTCAGACTGTTCTTGATGTATTTCTGTGTAACTCCAATTTGTTTAGCTGTTCTATTGTCACGGCTGCTGACCGAAAAGCTTGCTAAGGGACTGCAACAGGTTTGGAACTTGTGGTCGCTTCTTCAAAATCTGACTAAATAGACTGCAGACCAAATGTAATATATAAAAGACATGCCATATAGTCATTTTGTGTATGTGTAAAAATCACAAATACCATCCACACACACACAAAATACTAAACAATAAAAGTACATGTTCAGAAAGAAAGGCCTTGGGGCCCACAGGCACATAATCACCAAAAAGGTCCTAAAAAATATAACAAACTGACACCTTTAGTGCCTGCCTTCCTCACTTTCATTTTCCTCCCATTCTCACCACACTGAACTTTAATATCTGCAATATCTCCAGGCTCTCTTCACTCCAGCTTATTCGTGCGATCACAACAACTGTGCAGTAAGAAAATAATAAACAGCACCCAGTAACATAAAATGCTACAATAGTGTCCCTCAGCTGATGTTATATCTATTGTTTATATGTAATTGACCACTGCAATACACCCTATAATCACATTAGCAAGACCATAAGAAGATAATACAGTTCAAATAAAAGTCCAATCGAAACTGATGTGCAAAATATGAACAAATATGAGCAACCGCATTAAGTAAACGCTCATATGAAAGGTTACTAGTGGCTGGAGCCTATTACCTACATTCTGGAGGTGATTATTCACTGTTTATGCCATACACACTGATTAAAGTCTATTAAGTCACCAAAGATTTGGAAAAATGAGTTGAAAACACCCCCAAAACTGTTAATCTACAAAACATTACCCCAAATATAGCAGCAAAACCATATTTAGTGTCTGAAGTGTGGTATTTTTCTTTGGACAGAACATAATTTCACTACCAATTAATGTAAATTTAACAACCTTAATAAGCACTGAGATTTTTTAAAATAAAATCATACCAAGTCAGAAATCACTTAAGAACTCTAAATGTGGTTACAGAGTGCAAGTGTGTTATGGTTTAGGCACGTAGTTAGTCTGATGCTAAATGGCAGGGCAGAGATAAATGACACCACCATGATCAATTTTCTGAGCATGCTATAATATCGTCAGTACCCAACACTGACCAGCTTGCATGTTCCATTATGAAGAGGAGCCTGGTTAACTGATTTAGTGCAGAACAGGTTGGGATACATTGAACAAAAATTATTTGAACCCATAGTATTTTTTATTTTATTTCTATATTAAAATTAGGGCTGTTAAAAATACCGCGTTAACTATTTGTGTTAAATTTTCTATAACGCTGTAAAATAAATTGATGGCGCGATTAATGAAACGCCCCTCCGCATTGCAGTACCACACAATCAGTGGGGGCAGTATTGCGCTACGCTACTGCAACCAGCATGCAGAAGAAGAAGCTGCATGGGACATAAACACACGCTTTTAAATGGCAGAGACAGCGGAGGACTTTAGTTAGGTTTTGTCCTTTCATTCAGTGGTCCCCAACCCCCGGGTCATGGGGTACCGGTCCGCCAGCTGCACAGAAAAAAAACACATGGATATTACCCGTGTTATGTTGTTGGCTTGTTATGAAAATGCTGTTAATAAAGCTGTGAGTACACATTGGATTTACGTTTAT
>JBBPDE010000134.1:18885915-18918238 GCA_037974605.1 Nannopetersius ansorgii
GTCTGGGGGAAGCAGGGTTATGGGCTTCCCCCCCCCCCCCCCCCCCACACACACACACACACACACAAAGACATGATATGTGCCTGGCTGCTCTCACACATCATACCCAAATACACACACAGAATGTTGAACCCGTTCAATCACACTACAGCATTTGTGGTATTAATGTACGCACAATATGAGAGTGTCTGTGTGTGAACAAACTGGAATTAAATTAATCTATTTGTTGCACCACTATCATAAAGTTGATTACCCAATATAAGCCAATCAGCAGGTGCTGAAGCAACTGCCCAGTGGTTTCTATTCTAAATTTGCTTTGAACCCAGTTTTTCCCCCCCATTCTTTCCCAACCACTGGAAAACATATTGAAATGATTGTCTGTGGTAATAGAAACACACGATGCAGACAAGGCAAGCGGAGATTAGGCTGAAACACAAGTGTTCCTTTAAAGACAGAACAAGACGATAACAGGTGATGATGGGGAAGAAGCTTGTGTCATCTGAGCAAGGGGGGTTTAAAAAAAAACTGCTGAGTAGTCATGCCTGCACCCCATCGCTCTGATGAATCTTTTCTGTCTTTTCACGTACCCCTCCTTCTCGGCCGCTCTCTCCCTCTCTCACTCACTCCCCCCGCTTCCATCTCCCCTTGGTATGTCCTTGACAATGCGGCAAGCTGTACTAGGTTTCTTTCTCTCTCCTTCTCTTCCCTCCCTCTCTCGCTCTCCCTTTCTCTCTCTAACCTGACCAAGTGAGATAGGTTTCTTCCTGTGTTGCTGCAAGAAGCAGCATTGATGCAGTGGTTTAGGCCGATAGAATGGCAGAAGCATTCAGATGTATTGGGTGTAGTGTTACAGAAGCAGACAGAGGTACATACACACAGACAGGCAGTGGCCTCATTCCGCTGTGCTGAAATGTGTTGCTGAGGAGAGGGGGGAGAGAAAGTGAGAGAGAGAGAGAGAGAGAGAGAGAGAGAGAGAGAGGGAGAGAGGGGAGAGAGAGAGAGGAGAGGAGAGAGAGAGAGGAGAGAAAGAAAGAGAGAGAGAGAGAGAGAGAGAAGCACTAATGTACCTCCATTTTCAGAGCCTCATCATCACAATGTCATCCCCACTCACCATCACTTTTCCACCTCCTCCCTGCTCTCCTTTCCTCTCCTCTCTTCTCCCTCAGCTTTGTCATGTACGTCTACTGTAACAGGGTTAGTTACATTCCTCCACTTGCACTTAGTGGGACACCCTGCATTTGTGGGCTGCTGTTAGTACTGGATGTCGCTGACATCTAATAAAACGTCCAATAAGATTTCTTCTCACTTCTGCAAGGTGAGCCAAGTCTGAGAGCCTTAATGTCTTCTCATGATGCTAAAGAAAAGTGTCAAGGTTTCAAATTCGTGACATTTTATTAAATCAGGGAGCGAAATGGGGATATTTTATATCTGATATCCACACATAACACTGCCAGGGCTGTCTGACAGACTTAAAAATGATATCTCAATATCTTTGAGCTTTGTGGCTATAAACAATAATTATCAATAACAATAGTATGGCAACTACATTGGCGGGACACTCAATTTGCACTTTACTTCAATGAAGCACATTTTAAATTAGATGGAACCATCGATTCTGTGACGTGCAGCAACAATGCCTGTGGTACACTAATGCTAATCAGAGTAACATATTATACCAACCACACAGGGAAAGCAGCCTTAGCAGTCATGTGGCATGTTGTGCAGTCTTAAGCTTCGAGTTGTGCCCAAAGAGTCAAAAGTTTTACCTAAAGCAAACTGACGCAAAAAACTGAAATACTGCTAAAAAACAAAAGCAATTATATAAAAGGTTATTATTATTATTATTATTGCCTTTTTAATAATGTTTTTAAAAAAATGACAAGCATAGAGAAAATGGTCCCTTTAATAGGAAAGAATTAAGATGCGCCTAGAACTAAGGTGCGCCTACGATTTCCAGCAACCACAAATAATGATTGTTGAAAAAATATCTTTTTTAAATGTATATTTTTATTTATATATATATATATATATATATATATTTTTTTTTTTGGCATTTCAACAGCTGTGGCTACAGACTGTGGCTGTGCTAGCAGCTATTTTCCTTTCTGCTTCTATCGTTCTGCTATACTCTGCATATAGAGCAAGATGCCATCTTTTCAAATGGTATTTCTAACTGGAAGCTCTTGGAAACTGTACCCCTTAGTTAATTGACATTATAAATTGCTTGTCTAATGTCATTCGTACACTGTGAAATATTTTCACGTCACCGAACGCATCTCTGCTCACCAGTCCAGGAGGGTTGAGGAAAGTGTTTATCGCTTGCTCTTATTTTAATCAGCTTTAAGATTATTTGTATAGTGTCTAGGTTTGACATTTCACTGTAGAACAGTTTAATCTTCTTTCTGTCTTTTGAATTTTTTCCCCTAGTTTAGAGCTTAGCCTGAAAACTGTTACTGGGAAGGGGGTTTCTTCTTGAATAATGAATCAACCCTGATCTCCCATGTGAAAGACAGTTGTTTATCATGCTTGTTATCATGTAAAAATGAATCTTCTGGAGACTCAATTCTGCACCTAAAATGTGTGCTAATGAAACAATGAAGTACACAATTCTGCATAACGTTCTCCAAAAAAAAAAGAGCCAAATATTCGAGTCTCTCATACACTAATAAGTAGTTTCCAGGCTAGATGACCCAAACCTTTAAGAATCTAGAATAAAAGTTAACAGACACTTTTTAACAGGTTATGAGAATGTTAAAGAGGCCTAACCCCACAGTCTACACCACTTTTTGCACACCTGTTTATTATACCATTCTGAAAAGAAGAGAGTGACCCCTACTGCCCAGTCTTCTCATTCTGGGGAAGTGTTCAGCTGCACTGCGCCACAGGTGGCACAAGTGGCATGTTGCAAAGCACTGCAAGTTTCAAATCTCAAGCAAAAGCAACATGCCCCTGCCGAACTCCAAGCCAAACACACTGGAGCCCTTCTTAAAATTCAAATAGTTCAGTGTAGTATGTAAACACGATTAAAATTTCAAAACAGTACCAGACTACCACATCCACCTATATAACAGATAGCAGTATGACGCCGCCCAATTACACTGAAGTTATAGAGCGTTTCAGTCTGGAGTGCCTGTAAACCAGGGCAGTTAATCAGAACAATTTTACATGTATCTGAAAAAAAAGTTTAATTGTAGCTGATGAAGGGCAGCAAACCATTCAATCTGGCTGTGTTTGGTTATACAACTGAAAAAACACCATAAATCAACCAAAGGGAATCAAATAAAATACAAGAAAAATTTAGAATATAGGTCTTTTTTCTTGACTACACTGAACTTATTAAATCAGCCCAAATGTGCCTATAACGTTATAAACCGGAGGCTGTGAAGCAGTGAACAAGCATTAGATATATTACCAGAGCACATAATAGGACAAGCAACCACCGTCAACGAAGGATTTAAGCTCTCACTTAAGCACATGTCTAACAAGATCTTGTCGTATACCTTCTAAAGACTCAAGCAGGGCTGCAGCTAAAGATTATTTCTATAATCGATTAATCTTTAGACTATTATTTGATTAACTGACTGATTAAACCATTACGCCTTCTGCTGTTTCCTCTCATTTTGCCCAGCATAGACATCATTCCAAGTTTGTGCAGCAGGTCATCTTTTTTTCATGGCACCACGAAGTCATATTGCCCCCATGCTTCCCGTAGTGTACTGCAGTCTGATGTGTGGCGCAACCACTAACAACAGGGTGATTGCCCTGGGACCTGTTGCAACTGTAGGTCCCTTTATGTGGCCATTTATAATATATTTGAACCACTTCCCTGATACACAATATGCTTTTCTAACCATAACATATGTGAGGACGTCACCAGCACTTGAACACTGAACAACAGCATGTTTCATTACAAAAAGAGCTTAATACACAGGGGATGAAATTTTTTTTTTTTACTGTAGTACTCTAATGAGTACCTACATTAATGAATTGGTACGGACCCAAATTCAAAATGTGCGACCGGGAGCTGAACGTGCAAACTGACTTTTTTTTTTTTTTTAGTATGATGTGTGTGTCTGCTTTCTCGCCACTAACTGGTCGAAATGAGGAAGGCAGGCTGGCTAAGCCACTTGGGACGAGTTTCCGGGTTTAGCCTGATTTTGTACTTGTTTTCGTGGCTGTCGAGTGAGAAAAAGCGACTCATTCAGATCCATGGAACAAGGGCAGATCACTCCTCTCTGGACTGGCGAACGGGTCTCGTATTGGGGTGGGCCGTGAAGTCGAGGGGGCGGGCAGTGAGGTCGAGGGGGCGGGGCATGCAGTTACAGAAGCGCTGACATCAGATCTGCTCTGACTGAATTTTGATTGGTGCAAAAGCGAGGCTCCGCAGACCGGCAGGAACCCTATTTTAAAAAGTCATTTTTTTTTCTTTTTAAGGTTTTCCTTTCCTGAGTGGTGGTACTTAGAGATCCAGTATGAAGTTACGTACGCATTTGAGCATTGAAGACTGAAAACTAGTGCGCATTTGTCGTACCGCATACACCAATTCTTGCTTGTGTACCGCTTATGTCAATCCCTGTTAATACGCCAAGTTTAACTGGATGTGGTGCTGCCCAGGTATGCAATATGTAGAATTCTTGTCCGTGTCAACCTGTTTAATTTCTTTGCCCAAATGTCATATGTTTTATGAAAATGTCTTTAAGTAATGTTTTATAAAATTTTTTCCCCATATTACTCACTCCATATAGCATCTTTTTTGACATAATAACCTGTTGCACTGGATCTGTCGGAATGACAGAGCTCTCCAAGCATTGTAGAACATGCTTATTTTAAAGTTGAGGGCACATCAACACAACAGCACTAATAAACTTAGTGGACTAATCACTGCAGCCCTCTTAGCAGAGCACTTTTATGGGATGACAGAGAAAGGTCCTTCCAGTCCATGAGTGAATGAGCGTGCCTCACCAACAGTGGAGAACTGTTTACCCAGTAACCTCCTCTCCCTACACCCACCTCACCACCGACAGCGCCGTAGCCTAGCAACCCGACACAAACCCTGCACCCAGAGTGGGAAGTTGGCTGAGTGAGACAGTGAGAAATGGTGGATGAGAGAAAAGAAGGGGATGAGGGGAAGAAAGAGAAAGATTGATAGAGGGGTAGAGAGGCACAGTGTGAGGGGAAGGAGATGTATGGATGGATGGATGGATGGATGAATGAATTACTGAATGGACGGATAGATAAACGGATAGATTAATTAGGACATCACTTGTTTAAAATGAACTGAACTGCCAGTGAACAACTGGATGCAACATAGACAGGTGGGACAAACAGAACAACAGAGGGAAAAGGGGATAAAATGTGACTAGAAGAAGCTCAGCATGCCCGATTGTGCTGTAAAAGCATGGATGTGAGATGAAGAAACAAAAGAAACAAATTTTCATATACATGTTTCACATGTACGGGTCATATCAGTTCAAATAATAAGCCTAGAAGTCACAGTCAACACCAGTTACTGCCGTCTGATATCACTTATATCTTAATATTATGATGACATTTCAATCAGCACCACATTTGTCTTTGTAGCTAAAAGAGGGTTTTTATGATCTGAATTTGATGAAGATACTGTGGTGAATCTGGTCTTGATTTCTGGGAAAGAAAAAAAAACTTTAAATTTTTGCTAACTTTTTCAGCCTGAAAAGCCATCTGTTTTAAATATTTGTGTTCACCAGTTTCTTCTTACTGCGAGAGAGAGACAGGAGGGGGAATTTAAAATATGCATTATCAGGGTCTCTGCAGGTATCAGCAAATTCATTTTATTGATTTTAAGTCATGTTTAATGGCATTTTAAGAAATGTCATAATGCTGTTTTGAGACAGTAATTTCATAAGCTTGTTATGGCCTTGCATATTGTTAAAGTGTCCTCCGGAATTTTTGGCATCCTTGCAAAAGATGATTAAAAGAGCTAATAAAAAGTTAATATCTTATTATATTCAAAAAAAATTATTAGAAATTAGTTCAGTCTAGGAATAAAGCAATCATTAGTGACAAATAAAGTCACATGTCACAATTATTGGCACCTGAAGAAAAACATTACATTAAGGGAATGTAAATCAAGTATGAGCCCACACAAATTGAACTCATTTTAAGCTGCCCCATGTGTTAAAGCAGTCATGAATGATTTGTTGTTTCACTGGGATATAAATGTGGTAACACAGGGCCCAAATCCCTCATCATCCATCACCATGGGAAAAAAGGCATATGCAGAATTCCACTGAAATAAGCCAAAAATGTGCTGACCTGGATACAAATCTGAGTGGATGCAAGAAAATATCTGCCCATATCAACAGGCAATCACTAACAAGTTTAAATATTTCAAAACTATCATGAATCACTCAGGAAGTGGATCCAAGGCTATTTTTCAGCAGCCACAATGAGGAGGATGATCAGGAGTTAAAAAAAAAAATCCACAGACCTACAGTTTTAGTGCTTCAAAGTCGGGTAGCATCCAAGTCAACAAACTGTTTGGAAGGAATGCCAGAAAAAAGCTTTTCCTATTTTTTTGCCATTAGTAAAACTGCAATTACAATTAGTTACAAATTAGTACAATTAGTAAAAGTTTTATCAGATACCACTAAATTCTACTGTAAACTTGTATGTCTTTAGAGATTCTGAATTAAGGAATGGTCAAAAATGTTTTATAAAACAAGTAAAAGAGCTGTTCCATTGGGGGGGGGAGGGGGCACAAAATATAAAATGGTGAGTGCCAATAATTACATTTTGTCTATAATGAATCTATACTGAATAGAGTAAAGAGAACATTTGAAACATTTTTGTCAGTCTGTTTTTACTCATATGACACAAGGGTACCAATAATTGTGGAGTGCACTGTATACATCAGTGTTCATGTTAAAGCTAACCAACTTACATTCTTGTGTTTATGTGAAATTCACCGATTATTTTAATTTCATTTTTACTGCATATACATGCAGTTTGTAAGGACAAACCTACACACATTTGTGAGCTCCTGCTGGTGTGGATTTCCTATTTTCTAAGACCCTTGAGGAGCATCTGCTACCCTGTCAATCCTTTAAAACTACCCACAAAGCCAATTCATGAAGAAAATATGTGATCGAATGAGGAACTGCTTTTAATTAAGTAATTATGACAACCACACCTGCTTGACTTTGGAACAAGTAGATAAAGGTTCACTGAACCAAGGCAGAGGAAATTACCTTGGAATAGTGTAAAAATAAACTAATGTGTTAAGATGATGCAAAACAACTGCTTTTGATTAGCAAATCAAATGACAGATACATGGAGAGAAATACTAAGAGGAAATGACAGAGAGAGAGAAAGAGAAAGAAAGAGAGAGAGAGAGAGAGAGAGAGAGAGAGAGAGAGAGAGAGAGAGAGAGAGAGAGAGTGGAAGAAAACATGCAGGTGAGAGTAGAGCACTGGTCTCACCATCTGTGGTGGAAGACTTGAGTCTCTGGCAGAGGCCATCTATGTCTCCGTAACTTTCCTGGATCTTCTGCAGGGCCTCCGCTCCTCTCAGCTCCATCAGGGTCCGCAGTTCCTCCAGAGTGGCACCAAAGTCACTCGAGTGGTTGGCCTCTGACCTGCTGCCACTCCGCTTGGGGTAAAACTCCACCGCACTATTGGCCATCTCACCCATGGTGGCCGTTGTGGACATCTTGGCTTCTTCGCCTTCGCCTTCTTCTCAGCTGATTTTCTTGTGTCTGTGTGTCTTCCTCTGGTCCAGATCTATGGAACACCCTTAGGCTCAGTCGCAATCACTTGGAGACTACCTGTGTTGTATAGTGAGCTGTGGTTTTGTCACTCACCCCACTCTTCTCTCCCTCCCACGGCTGCACTCACGCCTCTAACGCTCCATCAGAGGAGGGCACGGTTGGGGCAAAATACTCGCTGACTGAGGAAAAAAATGAATCCTGCCCGCTCCACTCTACCCCCGCTGCCAGAGGGTCAACAGAACGAGGGATCGGAGCACTCCCAATCCATCGGGAACTGAAAAAGGGAGCAAGTGGGGGATCCCGGAGAAAGTATTACAGGCCGGGCGTGAGAGTCAGGTGCTAGGGTTCAGAAGGAGCAGCGTGGTGGTGTGAGCATGTAAGCCTAGGGAAAAACAGAGAGGCAGAGGAAAGGCATCAGAACCACATTTCTTATATTCTTAAAGTGATCCTAGAACAAGCAAGCATATAACAAGTTTAATCATCAACTTTCAAACAAAAGCCACATGAAATACATGCATCCAGGACACACCAGTACACGCTTTCTCTCTCCTGATACAGATTCGATATTTATTGAGCGATTATATATCCATCATTCATTCATTAGTTTTCTGTAACTGCTCCATTCTTACATTCGGTCACACACTCACGCCTATGGTCAATTTAGAATCCTCAATTCACCTGACACGCAGTCTTTGGACTTAAATAACAAGCAAAGTAATAATGTTATACATAAAACTGAAAAGTTTCTTACACAGCCATTGCATTTAAAAGAAATGCATGGGAGCACATTCAATTATCTGACAATAGGAAGAATGTTCAGTACAAAATTTACAAATTTACAAGGCATGTCAATATTGATAGACTGTCTGAAATATGTATAAGAATGGTGAAACTTTTACCACAAATCTTTGGTAAAAGTGACACTAAAACCAGGAGCTCAGACAACCAAACCTTTTTGTCATGATCAGCTCTGGCACGAGACAAAGCTTTTACCACCACTTCCATGGTGATCCTCCTTATGTCCAGTGCACCTGTAGCTTCAAACACTCTTCAGTCCTCCACTCCAATATTTGTAGCTATGACTGAGCTCAGCTTGGCTTTAAATTTTGGCTGCACATTGGCTGAATGTTGCCTTCACTACTGCTTTTCCTGATAAAAAAAAACTATGAGTGCCTTTGTAACTTATTTGAATGAGAGGCTACAATCACAGCTTCTACAGACGGCATGTGAGCAGTTCAGCTTCAGTTAAGTATGAACACACTGTGGCTGCTTTCTGGATATATTTTGACCTGCAGTAAGTCAAGCAGATACACTGTGCATTGAATACAATTCAGTTTTATTCTGTAAAATGCTTGGGACTGCCCAGAATAAATGTATCACAACCTCCATATTGAAAAGTATGTATATAAATATGTGTGTTGAGATACCACTTCATAAACTGACCTTAAAACAAGCAGCCACTGAGATTAACTCTCAGCTGCAAGTTTCATACATGAACGATTGAGGCTAATGAACAGCACTGTACAAAATTCATCTCATCCCTTTATATTTTGCTTTGAATCATCTTGTTGGTGCTAAAATACTATATTATGCCTGTCAAACTGTCTTCTCTGTGGCATACTGAGTAGATTAAATAAAGTAGATAAAATGAAAGAAACATTCCTCTGAAACTGGTCAGGCAACTGCTCAGAAATTGAGTGTCTTTGAAAGTCCTTCAGAGAGCCTAGAACTGTTCAAGACTACATTAAAATTAGTGGTGGGCATAGATTAATTTTTTAAATCTAGATTAATCTCACTGTAATCTTGGAATTAATCTAGATAAATCTAGATTAAAATGGCTCAGTTGAATTCTGCCAAAGGCATTCAGAATATGTGTGCTACCCAAATAATGACTAAAAGTAAGTCTTTGAGAATGGGTTTCTCAACTCCTACAGTAAACAAGGTACAAACAACCTTAGTCTTGTCGAGGTTTCCATTGGGAAGCTGCTTTAAATAAAATTTCCCTGAAGCAGCTCCATAGCTGCATCCATGTTAGCATGTCACGTTTGATGTGGTAATTTCACAGTATGGGTGTTGTTAGGTCTATTTTGGGGGGGTCTGAAGGGCCCCTCCCCCCAAAAAAAAGAGCCCAAGCCACCCTAAATATATAGTCATTACTTGTACTCAGTTCAACAGAACAAAACTATGAGTGTCCATAACTGTTCACTGCTTAACTGCGTAGTATAGACCCAGCTCCCAACCCAACTTTGTAAATAGATTAACAGCGATATTTTTTTATCGCCCGATAAGAGTCTCACGTTAACGCCGAGAACGGACCACCACTAATTAAAATACAGTAAAATCTGGCCATTTGGAAACAAATTGTAAAGAAATTCAGTCAAAGGAGCTAAAGACAGATGCCTCCCTAACCTCAGTGCTGTGAAGGGTCTTGCTCGCTCTAATTGAGTAATGTGCCAATCACACCTCGTTTAATTAGATGCAGCACTGGCCTTCGATAACTCCATTATATTAAATGTAAGGGTCAGGCAGTTTTCTTTTTGTATTTAGTCAATTTCGGATTCCTACCTTATTCACTCTCTCATTCCCTTTCCTCTGCCTCCACCCTTCCTTTCCACCCCCACCGCTCTTCTCACATGTGTTCATCCATAGAGAAAAATATTCATCAATAAGCTCAAGATCAAAACAAGTGGACGAAAATATCTGCACATACAGCTACGGACTATGTAAATTCCCACAGTCGGTGATGCAAATAATTTATACAATTTCTCTCAAGAGAGCAAGACAACTGCATTGGCCCGAGGTTTCCATGGAAACGTACAGATGCCTCCGACTCCCACAAAGATCCTTCGGCCTCGCTATACCCTGACGCACACACAGTCATTTTCTTTCATGCTCGCTCTCCCTCTCATTCTATCTCTCTCTCTTTCTCACACACATACTCTTGCACACACGTACACGTAAGCACACTGACTTAAGACATGCCATCACAGTGTTTGCCGTCTTCATCGCTGCTGCTGCTGCTGTTTCTCTTGCCCACTGCGTGTCTCATCAGTCTCACTGGGCTGAAGGTGTGTGAATGTGTGTGTGAGGTTGTCGGTATCGGCCCACAGGGCTAGGAGTGTGCAGGAGCGACAGAGTCATCACTCGCTCACACGCTGACTCACTAACCCTCTCACCCTCAGCCCCACCAGCCCCCCCCCTTCTTCTTGTCTCCCCATTTTTCTTCTCCCTTTTTCTTTTGCCTCCTGTTTTCTGTTATCCTTCTTTTCCTCTGCCCTAGTCGCTTTGTTTTTCAATTATACCTGAATGAGCGTGTAGCACTTTGGCTAACAAGTCGATGTTACAAACGCTTCATGAACACATTTGATTCATCTGCTTTGATCTTCTCACATTTCTTCTCACCTTTTCTTTTTTTCTCCTTTGCTTCCTTTCCCTTTTCTATACTCTCCTTTGCCCTCCTTCGCCTCTCCTGATTTCATTTTTCAGTTACTAAAATGAATTAGTGTAATTCTTTGTCTTAATCTGCTTTGTAAATAAATTTAACATGACTGTTCTGCATTCATCTCCTCTTATATTCTCATCTTTTGTCCTCACTTTTGCTCTCCTCCCTTTTCTTCTTACTCCAATTTCATCTTGCAGTTAGATTTTGAATATTTTTTTCATTTCTTTATTCCTCCTTTTTGTCTTTCTGCTTCCATCTCCTCTTTCTATTTTTAATTACCATGTGGCACTCCGGTCAGTTCTCCAATAGATACAGTTGACTCAACTTGTCTTTTCTACTCTCTTTTGCTCTGCTTTGCGCTCCCCTCTCCTCCTCTGCTCTTTTCCTCGCTTTCCTTTCTTTTTCTCTGCCCTCCTCTCGTTTTCCACTCATCTTTCAGTTCTCTGGTGTCCTCTCCTCTCTTCCCCTCTCTGCAGTGTTGCAGTAACGGACAGGGTGAAGGTTACTGGTGGTGCAGTGCTGACTGTAGATCATCAGGGGTTGTGCATGTCACATGAATATGGATGGGAGGTCAGACCTCAAATCATAATATGCTTGCATGTGGGACTGTGCGCATGTGTATGCCTGCAGGGTTAATAGTCACTTGCAGAAAGCCGTTCCATCAGAGCCTGTGAAAGCGGTTCCATTTCCCATCAGAGGGCCACGGTTAAACAGCGCTGCAGCTGTGTTGTGCAGGAGGCAGATGGCTGAAGATTATGCTGAGTATTCATATTGATCTGTTTTCCCCAAACCTTTTCCAGGAGCGTGCTAGCGTCCCATTAGGTGATATATTGTTGATAATGCGCTAGTGGCGAGCAACCCCAGGTCTAGCCTGGTGCCGCACAACCCAATCTGCTCAGGCTGAAATCAGGGTGTGTGTGTGTGTGTGTGTGTGTGTGTTTGAGAGAGACAGAGAGAGGAGCAGTATTACATAAATTGCGCCTTATGTAATGTGTCTAAAGTAACCAACAAAGAACAGTGACACAAACATGCACACCATCACAAAACACAGCAAAACCATCCAAACCCCTCCCCCCAAAACTCCCAAATATAATGATCATTCTAATAATTATTATTAGTCAATATAATACACTGATCATTCAATCACATTACATGCTTTCATGCTGGTACCATCTTCAGAGTTATTACACAGTTATCAAACTTAATGAACTGGGCCGTAGGATATGTCAACAGGTCAAGCATGAATCGAATATACATATGCAAACTTTGGTAGAAAAAAGCTTTAGTAGCAGACCTGTGAGTTTTTGTCTGAATAAAGGAATTCTAGTTTTAAGTCTCTAAAGAAGTTTCCAGTTTCAGTAGGTACAGAGCTGCTCATGCCCTAACAGTCACTTCTGAGCTGAACTGTGTTGTTTTAGCCAGTTAAACCTAGACAGGTTATAAACAACAATGAATCAGCCATAGTGCTAATTTGGCTCGATTACACACAAAAAAAAACAAAAAACACATATATCCTAGGGCTTACTTGACTTACTTACAAATGGACTTACTTACAAATACTGACACCAAATGTAACAGCACAGTGCTTAATGCCAAAGTGCCTGAACAACAAATCCTTTTTTACTTTTACAGCATCATTACTGTGTCTTTTTTCAGTCTTTGTATCAATAGAAAACTTGTCAAAAGCAAGACAATTTGGTGACAACATGAAGCTAACTTTTTACACACACAAAAAAAAATTCATTAAAAATACTGGTTGGATTGCCTGCCAAATTGCAGTATTGAAAAAATTGAACTCTGCAACTCGTAGTGTTATCTTCCCTATAGTATTTTAGAAAATAGTACATATTTAAAATCAAGAGAAGGGTTTTCACTGAAGTTATTTGAAAAAGTGAATGAATTCCATAAAATCTTGTAACAAATCTGAGTAGGATCAGCCTGATACTGTACTGTTAAGTACAAATATCATAGATTGGTATCGATCAGCCAGTATGACCTATTTTAATATCAGTATTGGTATCATAAAAGCGAATGTGGTGTTGAGCCATCTCCACAGATAACACTGTTCCTCAAGCAGTGTTTAATTTTGCTTAATTTAATTTTAGTGATTGTTGTAAAAAGCAATAAGGCTGCTCATGGAGGTTGCAGTCTGAAAATAACCATGAAAGTAGGAACCATATCGGCTGTGGGTCGATCTCTTCTAAGCAACATTTGACCCATATTGTATCACTGATATTGATCTATTATACTGAATCGGTGCGTCACTAATTTTGTCATTACATTTGGTCTCAGTATCCAACGGCACACAACAAAACTACAGGAAATGACTCTGTTTCTTGGTTCATCGAGATCCCAAATTCAATATCAAAGGCACTGGTGTTAAAAAAAAGGCACAGAAGTGTTAGGGAATGAGTCAGTGTGCTGCTCACTTCATTCTAATTACAGTGCCTGAACACTGACAGGGCCCTAATGCACAACCCAAGCGCATGAAAAAACAGAGGTAATAAACTTTTTTGCATGTCACCAGTGTGAATTCAACCCAATGTTTAGATATGATTTCCTGTCAGCTTCAGGGTACACCATGTACCAACCGCCTCGACCTTCACTCACCATACCTGCATCCAAGGTCCCTGAGAATTCATTTGTCCTTGCGTAAAAGGGATGCTGTTCCATCTGGAGCATCCTAATCTAATTTACCCAAATCTAACCATAACCCTTTTTATAAAAAGCACTTATACATACATCTGAACAATCACAAGGTGCCTGACATGTACTGTTGTTATAAACATAAACACTGATAGTAATACACCATGGAATATATTAAAAACGCACAGATCAAACAACAATATGGCATGGCTAAAGCCTGGTCTGTATGATTCTGATGCAAATGATTTACTTTTGTTGGCTTACATGAATGCCTTGATTCATCAAAACACCCACAGGAACACTTTTCTGAAACTCTGGTCAAGATGCTCATGGCACACGGTAAAAACGCTGTGGCTGGTTAGAATCCACATACAACATACTACAACCCTTTGCATGAACGATTAAGACATGTATATTGTGCAGCCATAAAAAGCCCGGTCCAGCAGTGACATCCATAGCTGTCTGAAGACTAAAAGAAGGCAAAGTAAATATACACACACTGTGCATTTGAGTGATGGCACGCTTACAACTCTGTTGGTTGTGGTTTGAAAGACCCAGTTGTCATGGTGCCAAAAATGAATCTGCTACCATCCAATGGTTCCTGATGAAGGCCTTAATTACCGCCACTCTCAGAACAGCAAATCAAAATACACGCTCATAAACTCAAAGCCGCTCTCAAGGGACCGGTGGGACCAGAAAAAGGCTTAAAATAGTCCTGCGGACAAGGCAAGATTTCAAGGAGCTTTCTTTTCGTCCCACAAACGGAATCTGAGCAGACATTAGGTATCTTGAGGAATTAGATTCGTGACAGTAACTTACTGTCAGCCTGAGTTTCCTTTAGGATGAAAAATCCTCCTGCTGTGAAGCAGCTTCCTGATGTTCTGTTTCCAAAAATGGAACAAAGCGAAATGATACAGAGGGAATGGACAGAAAGAAAAAAAAATAACAGCCTAGTCCATTCCCATGCAGCTTTGATGTGTGGGGTCAGACATCTCTGGAGTTATTTCTGCTAGATGACAAATGCATGTGCCTCTGAAAATGCGCGAGAGCTGGCTCCTTCATCTAATTGTAAGTTTGTAGTTTTGCTAATGCAGAAAATAAACTCGACTCCCATGAGTGCCCTGTTTGGTGAGGCTGCCGGGGACAGGGGTCAGATCCAGCATGTAGGCCCGCAGGCCCTGGCGCTCCCACTGCTGGAGCCTCGCGGATACGAGTAGCCTCACGCAGGATGTAATGAAGGCGCTGTCATGCGGACAGAAAGAAGGTGATTTTGAGGAGTTTGACTGAGCAGGACACGAGCAGACATGCTCCCACAGGAACTCGCAGACAGGCGAGAGATGAGAGGCAACAAGCTACTGGCAGCAAAGAGCACCCAGTGGCAATCGCTCGCAATGTCTGAGAACATTCGCTTCTGATCTTTTCAGATACTTTCACATGTACGCTTTCCTAATGGACTGAAAGGAATATGCTCTGAGCACCTGGGACACAATTTCAAACGTTCAAATAATAACGTAAATGAATGCAAATCCGAACATGCATTTACATGTACACCTAACACGCAGTATTGTGGTTATATATTCATCCTATTGGTTTCATACATTTACATCATATTAACAGTACCTGGTTATTGCATGTGGGTACAGAAAGTAAATAAAATATCTTTGTGTTAAGTACATAACAGATAACCATAAAGACTCAATTTTTTTTGCACTATTTAAAATGCCATACATTTAGTGTATGTATATGCATTTTATGATATAAAATTAAATAATAAAAAAAAAATTACATTGCACATTTAGGAACTTATCTTGGCTTCATTTTCTTATTTCTTAGTTACTATGAAATTTATATGCAAGTTGTATATTTACAACAGTGAGCAAATTTACAAAAGTTTTTAATGAATTTTAAGATACAGTGTCTGTCATAATATTGTATCGTTTTACATGGCAACTGCACTAACTGTTGTCTTCTTGTTCTGTTTTGTTGCTCTTGTGTTTTGTTTGCACTCTCTCTTGCTCGCTGTGTATTCTGTCGTGTCTGCATGTATCTTGTGGTGTTCCTGTTTTTGTTCTTATGTTTCACACTGGTCCTGGAGGAACGTTGTTTCTTTTCACTGCTGGATTTCGCTGCTACACCAGTCATTATTCATTAGTACACAATTCCAATGGAAAATGAGACAAATTTTGGCCATTTTATTTAGCTGTTATTTGCTCTTAAACTGGCCTAATAAAAAGCAAATAAATAACATTGATCAAATAAACCTTAGAGAAAGAGGCGAATGCCTGTTAAGCACAATAAATTATGCATAATTGTACTATGAAATGTTGGTTGCAGAACTTTTAATATACAAGGCTAGGCCTCACCTTCCTTATGCTATTTTCTTCATTACATTACAGTGATAAATGCAACGAAGAAAATAGGCTGATGGCTGATTCCAATCATACCTTTCTACTAAGGATGGTCAAAATCACTTTGGTAATGATCAGCATACACTTGTGAAATAAAAATTTATTGCCATTGTATATATTGTTCATAAGATGAGTGGAATGTTTACATGATGCTGGGTTACTGTGCTGGTGTGTCATTCGGGTCATTCTAGTCCAATTTCCATTATTTATAGAACGTGTATCAGCAAAATATCAGATTCACATTCATTATTATATTGGTAAATCTGTGTTAAGAATGTTTAACTCCTACAGTTTTCTCATCCCATACGCATCATGAAACTACAGAGATAAAAGCCACCTGATATTTATATGTAATCTGTCGAAAAATCTTAAAATGTGTCTCCGCAAAATATCAGATTCACTCAGCATTACTATATTGGTGAATCTGTATTAAGAATGTTTATTTCTTTTGTTTATTTATTGTCTTCTAAGAAATACAGTTTTCATATCCCATACTTATGATGAAACAGCAGTGATTGAAGCTACCTGAAAGCGTGTTGCGTGTTAAATATGTCTAAATATTCCAGTGAACAAAGTGGAAAAACAGCCTTTCTTCCTCACTGCTGTGCCCTAATCCCAGTGCTGTAGGAGAGAGACATTACTCTTTGGTTTGTGAGTGCACTCCACCTTGGCTCTCCCTCACCCTCCCCACTTTCTCCCACTGGCCACTTTATTAGCCCCACTAGTCTCCTCTCCTCATCCCTCTCTCTTTGTTTCTCCAATTATACTCTACTTACAGCCCTACACTCCACTTCCTCCCAGCCACTCTCACTGCAGTGGCCTGCATCCCCTTACAGCAGCCGCTGCCGCTCAAGCAGAGCCGTCGACTGCATTGGCGCAAGAGTCTATGGGGAGTAACATAAGCGCCTCGTCTCCGAAAAGTCAAAAGAGAAGCTTTGGCCTGGGCTGCGGAAGAAACAGCCTTAACACCTTCACAGTGTTGCTGGGCCGTCTGCATCTCTTTGACCGTCTCGTGAATAAGTAAAGCAGACAGCGGACTGCCACATAAAGCTGCTGCTGTTTTGATCTGATTTAATATAAATGAGTGTGAGCCACACCCTGTGCAGCCGCTCCACTCAGCGCAAGGCACTCAGCACAAACATCTTTTCAAAGCTGTGATTCTGTTACTCTGAGAGCCTTCAGCTGTGAATATGCATGGCTTTAGATACAGTGTACTGTCAAAAATGAAGATGTCATTGAAGCAGTGGTTCACAAATCAGTCTTCATAGATGCCCAGGCAGTCCATATTTTTGATACATCAAAGCACACAACAGAAATGAAGGACCTGAGGACTGGTTTGAGAACAGTGGTTCCCTACCCTGGTCCCTCCCCCTGCTTGGCACATTTAGTGTTTTTTTCCTGCTCCCAACATACCAGATTCAACTAATCAGTTAATTAATAGCAGCTAATTAATATGCATTTCCTGGGTTAAATGGGTGAGTTACAGCATCACAACATTAAATGTGCAGGGCAGGGGGGCTCTGTGAACAGATTTCAGAACCTCTGCCATAAATTCTCCAAAAAGACTTTCAGTAGATCATTAATAAAGTAGTTATCTAGGGATTCCCATACAGGCCACAGTTTTGCTCCATTCCAATGCCAAAAACACAAAAACACAGAGCATGGGGGGGGGTGTCCCTGGGGATTGAATTAATGGGCCATCTTTGGGGGAAAAAAAAAAAAAAAAACATTCTTGAAGCTTAAAGAAGGCCTCCATAGTGTATGAGTTTTGACACCGTATATAGTAGAACCATACATCCATGCCCAGAACCATTTAGGAGGCTTGTGAAGAGGTAAAAGGGTGCAGGTGCTGTTAGAAAGTGCATCGGCCTGCATTTCCAGCCAAATAATTCCAGAATCTCACAAATCATGTTTCTTGAGTATAAAATCATGACACATAATGCAGTGGCTCCAGCTAGGCACGTTATTTTTTCATGTTTTTCTACAATATTAACCACACTGACCATTTATTGTAGTGGTATTGATTTCCATAGGCAATCTACTGCAGATCATGAATCACACATGACACCACACAAGTCATGGTCATCCAGAGTGTATAACATTTACTAGGACAGACTCTTATACTGGCAGGCCCTGGTCATATCCAGCTAAGCAAGTCTGTATTCAATATAATGCAGAAATCAGCATCAAGCCTGGCAAATTCACATTCAGTTCACTACTTTTCGGGATTTAAAGGGTCTGAAATATGTACATATCATTAAAAATATGCTTCCACACTGCCCATGTATGGAAACAAAGCTACAAAACCAGCTTGTTTTCAAATCATAGTTTGTGTGATGTCTCAAAAATACCAAATTTGCTGTTTCAAGGGTTGATTTGGCTCTGTGCTACCAATCAGAAGGATTGAATTTACATATGTATTCTTAAAAGGTACAGTACCAAATATGCTGTTTCTATGAGATAAACAAAAAAAGTCTCACAAGAATGAATGATGACAAATAATTGAATATACTTTTAGTACACAAACATAAAAAAAATGAAACAGAAGGAAAATGTAGAATGTGGGCCCTTTAAAACACCTTGGCATTTCAGTCTTTTTAATGGTCTTGACTGGCAAAAATAATATTTTTGTTGGATTACATGAAGACCTCGATTAGCAGAACATTGGCATTGGTATTTCAGAGACGATGTAGCTTAGACACAACCTTGGTCCCTTCTAGTCATCTTCGTTTGAAAAGCATTCAAACTAGGCCACTCTGGACAGAGATCTGGGGCACCACACTTTCTCTAAGCACTTTTATGTGTTTTTGGGAATGCTGTAGTGCAGTGGTCCCCAACCTTTATTTCATCACGGACCGGTTTAATATCAGAAACTATTTTCACGGCCCGGCCTTTAAGGAGTGGCAGATAAATATACGTATACGTATTTATACAAATAAATGATATGCATAAAAATGGGGATATTTTAAATATATAATAATAGGGTATCTTTAAAATACAATAATAAACGTAAATTCAATGTGTACTCGCAGCTTTATTCACATGACCCACGGCCCGGTACCGGTCCACGGCCCGGGGTTTGGGGACCACTGCTGTAGTGTACTGAAATGCTGATGCTGTTCTCACAAATCACCAGTGTGAGTTGTGCAGATATCACCCAGGACAGAAAAATCATGTGGAATAAGGAGCACAGGCTTCTCCCACATTCAAAATACTAATGAGCTGTAGGTGCTTAATTTTCACATGGGAAACACAACGTGTTGCTGATTAGGCTGTCAAATTCAGACTGTTTTAAATGTCATAGGTTAAAAAAAAAAGCTTGAAATATGTGGTCCCATGTCAATCTCATCAACCCCCCACCCAACACCTCTAAAAGGAAGCAAACCAATAGCAGCAAGGCAGTCCTGCCTTGACAGTCCACCCGAATGACCAATCAGAGGAGAGTATCGACTTATGGACTCAATACACAGTCATGAGCCTGAGCACTGACTCAACCACAACACCCCCCCCCCCCCAACACCACCACCACCACCACCACCATCACCACCACCAACCCCTCCTTCTCCCATCCCACCGTCCTCTGTCCCACACCCACTGCACATACATACACACATCTTGCAGTAATGGGGAAGGGGTGGGGGCAAAAAAGCAAAAAAAGAAAAGAAAAAGCTAATAAATGAAATTAGAACAGCTCCGGACAGCCGAGGTTTTTTACGCAGCCCTCTGTCGTCACTCATCCAACGTCAGGCTTTTGTCTCAACGATTTTTTTTGACCAAAAAAAAAAAAAACCAAAAAAAAAAAAAAACAGGACGACCTTTGCTGGTCACCTTCAGAGGGCGATCTCTCTGCACACACAAAAAAAAACAACAAAACGGCGCACACAGCTGACAGTGCCGCAAATCTGACCAGGAGGTGCAAAGGAAATGCGAAAAATAAACTGATGGAGTGAGGTTGGTGATAAGGTTGCATTTTAAGAGAACTGACCCCCCTCTCTCCAACACACACACACACACACACAGTCCCCCCCATCTGCAAGGTTACAGGGCTGCTGCTCTGCAGAAAAAGGGCCCCCCAAACCACATGGTCTTCAGGCTGCTAACGCACAGTCATGCTTTGGAGACAGGTCCAGCCAGTCACTCAGGGGTACTGCAGTGGAGAACACACAGTCTGCCTGCCGGGTTTAGACATGCAAACGGGAACACACACAAACACACATATCATCTGACATCCACAGCACCCTCACGGAGTCCCGTGAAAGACTCGTTTGCACGGAGAGGTGGGGGTGATGCGTTTTTCTCGATCGAGTCGATCCGAATCGAACCGATTTGCAGAGATGGTTTAATGAGGGGAGCTGCTGGTCTGCAGCCCTGAGCCGCAGACTCTGGGAACAGCTCGTCTTGGGCTAGATGATGCATGAAGCATCCCGTTCTGACAGTCGGAGCGATCCGCTTTTGCGCGCCGGGCTTCAATGCAGTAGTTTTTTGGGGGGCGATCTGTGATCTCAGGACACAACACCAGAAGAGCTGCGTGAAACGAGACTATAAATAGACGGCTTGGTATCGTTAAATAGGGTAATGAATGCAGGCAGCACGTTCAGATCTGTTTAATGGGCATCTGAATGGCAGACTCACCAGGCCATGCTCCAAGGACATCGACGCAGCGTTGCTTGAAGTGATGGAGGAGAAGAGGAGGAGGGAGGGGGTGGCAGAGTAGTAAAAATATATTAGAAAAATAAACGGGCGAAGCAAAAATTCCTGGATTCCGGGATCAAAAACGCCTCGACGTACGACCGCGATCACCTGTTCTCTGTCGCCATGTGCTCCTCGGCCAGCGGGGGCTGCAGGCTGGAGGGGGACGCGGCGGCTGTAGTCCTACAGCAGCGCCGCGGCTGCTGCAGCCTGCTGGGGCTCAGGCTCCTCGGCAAGGGGAGAGAGGGGAGATGAAGGCATCGCGTGAGGATGAGTGAGGTGGATGAGGTGGGAAGGGAGGGGGGTTCAGGAGGAGGAGGAGGTGGAGGAAGAAGAAGAGGAGGAGGATGAAGAGGAGGAGAAGAGGAAAGCAAAAAATGAAAGGCAAAAGGGGGGAGGTAGGTGGTGGTGGAGAAATAATTTGTAATTTGGTGGAGGTGGAAATCAAAGTTGGGCTTTTCGATGCGATGTGATGAGAGAGCCCCCCTCGCTCAGACGCAGCGTGCGCGCGGGAGAGCGCGAGAGGGAGGCAGGGAGGGAGGGGGCGGGAGGGCTGGCGCTCTCACTCTCATGCATACTCTTTGCTCTCTAGCCCCGCCCCTGCTCATCGAAAGCCATGCCCACTCGGCCTCTGACTCCCCATCACGTCAACGCCCCCCCACTTTAAACCTCCCAGTTTATTTACCTCACTGCAGTGTCACCCAGCTCCTCACACGTTTCATAGTTTCGTTTCTCTCCTCTAACACACCAGGTTCACATCAAGAGGGATCATTAGCTAATAGTGTAGCTGTTTGCTACCCTCACTCCTCCTAAGTCAGTGCCTGGGGGCCATCAGACACTCCACATTCTTGCTGTCTCCCAACACACCTGAACAAACCAAGGGCATGCCAAGCAGAGAGAAATGGTGTGGACTGTCTGTGGGATGCTTCAGGGCTGGGCTGTGTAACAATATGCTAATGATGTAACTAACATGCAGGAAAAGAAGACAGCAGGACCGGAAATTGGCTAAAGTACACAATATGAACAAAAGTACTGAGACACCTGTTTTTCAGGGTTTTGTCTAGGACCCTTCCAGTGAATCTTAATGCATTGAGCACACCAAGACAACACCATGCTTCCAATTTTGTGGACATGGTTTGGGGCAAAATGCCGTAAACGGGAAGTACTTAGTCTATTGCAGGATGACTGTGCCCCAGTGCACAAAGTGAGCTCCATAAAGACATGGTTGGATGAGTTTGGTGTGAAAGAACTTGACTGGCCGTACAGAACCCTGACCTCAATCCCATCCAACACCTTTGGGATGAACTGGAATGGAGATTGTAAGCCACGCCCTCTTGGTCAACATCCGTGCCAAAGCTCATAGATGCTCTACAGCAAGGGTGTCAAACTAAGAAACACCTGGTCCACCTTGCCAGTTACTTGTGTGTTTGAGGAGGAGAACCTGTGCTGGACACTGGCTCTCCAGGCCTGGACACACCTGCTCTAACTGCTAAATCTTGTGGAAAGCCTTCCAAGAAGAGTGGAAGATGTTATAGCTGCAAAAAAAAAAAGGGGGGGGGGCTGCATATTAAAGTCTAGGTATGCAATGTCATTAAAGTAACTGCAGGTTTAATAGTCAGGCTTCCCAATACTTTTGTCCACATAGTATATGTTACTGTACTCAGGGAAATCACAGCTGGAAATATAGTGGAACCAATAACACAGAACTCTTAGGTACATGTGGTCCTCAAGTGTGTACAAATTTTATATTTAGGGTGCAGACCCACAGACTGATTAGATAGTTGGTTAACATCCCTGCTTGTGCCAATATAGGTTAGGCACAAACTGTATGTATTGGAGCAACAGCTCTAAAAATCTTTTTCAACCAGCCACGGTACTTCTCATCCTCAAACCATCTCTCATTGAATTTGCATTTACCCGTTTACCCATTCTACACTCACGGCTTTAAGAGAAACCAGTCTCCCTGCTACGTACCAGCTACACACATACAATACTATTTCTTCTTTTTCTATGGCATGCATACAGGCCTATGGGGTACACACTGCCCCCTGCTATAGGCAGTGACATGTGCTGGAAGAAAACAAACAAAACAAAACAAAAAAACAGGAAGAGATATTCTTGCTTCATTTCACCCTAGAATTAATTTAATGTAATTTAAAATTCCAGACTTTTCAATACTTTTCAGGCCTTAAAAACATAAAAATTTTTAAAGACTTTTTAATACTTTTCAAGGATCTGCTGGGACCCTGTCATTAATTTAAAAAAGTTAATATAATATTAACATGAGACTATTCACCCTTACGAAAATTAACCATGGTTTACTATGATTAAATAACCATGGTTTTCATAGTTTTTTGGGTAACTATGAAGTGGTATATGTATATGAAAACTATGGTAGAACCACAGCTACCATGAAGTGCTAAGGATAAAACATAGCAAAACTATGGGTAGTACCAAAGTACCATGGGGTATCATAGTAAAACTATGGTTTAAAACCACAGGAAACCATAGTGAATTTTCGTAAGGGCACAAACAAAATATTTGAGCAAGATAGCTCACATCACCTAAAACAACTTCACTTATCTATATTAACAGCAAGATAAACAACATTAACCTTGATTTCCTAGTAGCACTACATTTTAAGCAGTTAACACAGACAATTAACATTATCATTAATTTAGAGTAAGATCAGAAAACAAATCTTTATATCAGCTTTAGCCAAATTTTCACGGCGTGTAAGCAAAATAACGCGTACAGATCTCCTTATGGATTTAAGCAGAATTGCAACCCTCACGCCTTTTCCCTCAGAAACTCTTTTTTCTATACACCCGTCTCTTCCCTCAGAATTTATTTACAGGCAAAATAGGTGGGCGGAGCTACCAGACCAGGTTCCCCTCTCTCCTACACCGAGTGTTCGTTTTCCGTTTTTCCATTTCAGATTTAAGCTTGTCCTTCGTTTTCTTTATTTTAGTTTTTGAAACCAATATTGAACAAAAGGCCAGTTTTTTGGTTTTCGGTTTAATAAAAAATGAAACAATCATAGACGGATTCTCATGGTGTTTTAGCTTCAGTTACTAATGTGGTCATTTAGGGCTGGTTAGTGGAGCTAACATTAATCTAGCTAATTATTAACTAAACGTAATCACACCCTACTAATCATACAAAGTTATTTATTTGCTGCTCTGAACTCCCCAAGAGTAAAATATATAGAGTTAATTAACATTAATCCACTTACTATTTAAGGGTCACTGCGCCGTCTGTCTCTGCTACCGTTAAATCCGTTAAGTCTATTTTCAAATCTTCTTTTAATAATTGAACGTTGAGCTCCGCTTCTGACTGGCCAGTTCGCCCCCCGTGCTCGTCTCCCATTGGCTGTGTGTTCGCCAGAAACAGCGGGGCGAATGTCTTTACTGTTTCTGATTGGTCGAACCGCGAGGTAATTAGAAAGTAAAAGAAAAGTAAAATAATCGCCTCATACCAAAATACTGATGAAAAACTAAAAACCCAGAGCTGAAACCAAATATATTGAAAATCTGTTTTTTTTGTTGAGAAAATGTGTAGATAAGCCAGTCAAAAGTGTGTAGCATAAGCCAGTGGTCCCCAACCCCCTTGCCGCGGACCGGTACCGGGCCGTAGGTCATGTGGTATCGGTCCGCAGGCTGCACAGAAAAAAAACGTGGATGTTACCCCTGTTATGTTGTCGGCTCGTTGTTATGAAAATGCTGTTAATAAAGCTGCGAATACACATTGAATTTACATTTATTAATGTATTTTAAAGATACCCCGATATTATATATTTAAAATACCCCCATTTTATGCGTATCATTTATTTGTATAAATACGTATACGTATATTTATCTGCCACTCCTTAAAAGCCAGGCCGTGAAAGTAGTTTCTGATATTAAACCGATCCGTGACGAAACAAAGTTTGGGGACCACTGGCATAAGCAACAGTTACTTTTGAGTCTCACGGGGGCTGAACTCTCTGAGGTAGGCACTCCATCCAGGGGCCAAAACGAAGCGCATTTAACTAAGTCCGACTTAACTGGGTGGTTAATTGCGAACTCGCACTTGACTAATCACGTTTTTTCGTTGATCGGTACTAAGTTAAGATATTTACTGTGTGCGAAAAGTGCACCCGTTCACTATATATGGCACTGTGCAGTGAACGAGCGAACAAGTGCACTTTTCGGGTACAGCAAGTGATTAGTTGAGTCAGAGTGAACTTACCACGGTCTGTGCTCGGGGTGTGTTCAACAGCGTAAGTCACCATTTCGAATAACAGCGCGATCCTCAATCATCGTGCAAGACTACGAGGAGCACAAATCAATCAACAAAGACACGCAGGCTTGTTAGCAACGCATTGCTGACCGAGTAAATGCGTAAGTACATGTGCATTGTCTTATATTCTTAGTTGAGTATTATTTATTAGACTATTTAAATGTTGTCTGAAAATCAATAAAACACTTTACATAAACAGAGATATATAGATGCGTCACATGTCAGAAATGGGCCTTTTAATTAATTGAATACCCCCTAAAGTGCAATTACTGGGGGGTTACTCTGTGTGTTATCCTGGTGATCACTTGTCATCTAAGGACTGAAAGTCATTTGCTCATTTTGCTATTGTAACATCACAGTCATGTTCTTATAAGGCAATCCTGAATAAACAAGGACATATTTTTGCTTCATTTCACCCTAGAATTAATTTAATGCCACCCATCTTAAAATTCCAGACTTTTCAATACAATTTTTAAGGCCTTAAAAAAACATTTCAAAGATTTTAAAAATACTTTTCAAGGATCCACGGGGACCCTGAACCAGAATACTTGGCGCCCTATGTAAAGACAACAGGTAATGATTTTACATTAACTTTAAAAGAGAAATTCGACCTTTCATAGAGGCATCAACATGTATGGGGTCAGCATATATTGTAGTTGCTGCTGTTGAAATAATGCTTAACAACATTGAGTAATAGGTGTATACAGTTAGGTGTAGTGGTGCTATTGTGAAAGCCATGTATTTTCAAAATATGTTCCCTTAAAATGTATGTGTGTTATATGCAAATGTCCCAGAATAACAATGCGTAACAAGGTTGATTTTCACCTCCTACATTCACATAAGCACAATGATGTGGACAGACCTCATGTTTGGTCAGCAGTCTAACTGTGACACACTCATACAGGTCATTGTTCATTTGTCCATCAAGGATGACTAACTCAGATTTAGGTTCAGGCTGTAGATTAGGATAAGCAGCTGCACCAGGCCTCTACACTCTCTCACTCAGGCTTCCCACAATGAGACTCGCTCGTCATTTTTTAAAATTCAGGAGTGCCCCGACACCCACATGGGTCTAATCGTCTTGCCGTCTCTCAGTGCACATGGCTCAAATATGATAGCTTTAATGCAGAAGGCTTTTCAGGCCAAGAAGGACAAGCTTTTATCTGCTGAATAGGGCTCAAGTGTGCTGCTACCTCAGCCATCAAACGCAAACACGTGCACAGGCAAACACAATAACGTACTAATGCTCAAAACTCTAGCTAACCAACACAAATGAATGAAAAGTTTGTTTTTTAACAAATAATTGTTTGCCAACAAATAACTGCTTGAGCAAGACTTCCTTTTGGCTTTTCCGCAGCTAGGCCAGGCCTTGCCAGCATAGGGAGCTACAGCCCTACATGCAAAATATTGTACTAAACATCACGGCATCCAGTAAACATGCAAGAGGCGCGTACATAGACCACGCTGCTTTGCATACACATGCACGCAAACATGCATATACTTATGCCATCCTCCCCATCATCCCTCCTGCTCTCACACTGAAATATTAGTGAGGCATGTCCGGTAAAGTGGAGCAGTTTCAGCTGAGGGGGGTATATATAATTCAGAGGTGAGGGTCTGCGAGGGAGATGCTGCTCCCTTGGGGAGCAGCTGTGCATTAGCTCAGCCTCTGTGCAGGTAGCACAGCCTCCAGGAGGCCGCCACCAGAGCCGCAGCAGACAGCCTGTGTCTCACCTGCGCTCATTAAAGGCATATTCCTGAAAAGGAACACTTTTCATTTTAAACTCTACCTGCTGCATTTGTGGCTCACGCTCGATTACCAACAGACTGCAAATCCCCTGGACTTTGAACAGAACAGAAAACCTGCTGATTCAAAACACACATATAATAGAAGCCGACAGGCAGCTACTGACTTCTGGGAAATATGTCTAACTTCTATTGTGTGATAAATGCTACAGATGACAGTGATTAGGCTGAAAATCACTGCAGTATTACTTTATTAAGACTAGAAATCTAAGAGCATGTTTTGATTTAAAGCAAGCAATTCAATCCATAAACTTTGTCTTGATACAATTTGTGAAGATTTAGAATTATTCTTACATTAAATACACGTAATACACAAAACGTGATTGGAGGAGAATACTTTTTGGCATCTACTTTAACACAACCTGAGGATGAATGTTATCTCGACGCAGCAGAATCGGCACCTTCATAATGATCCATCATGATGCTCCCACTCATTACATGGTACACTGCAGCACTCCACTCCCTGGCACCTACCACATTATGACCAAGCCCTTTGCAGTGGAACCCCTGCAGTGCATTTGAAGAATGAACAGTAGGATATATCAGTTCCTGCAATTCTTGTTTTGAGCAATGGCCTTCATCTTTATTTATCTTGGTGCACATTCTTTTCTCCTCTTTTTTGGGTGACTAATATACTCTAAACCGATTTATTGAAAACTGGACAATATATTATTCTTGCTTTTGAAAAGAAAACATTTTTCGGTACCATCTTTTTCTAATGATGTGTTTGCTATGGCACAATAAAAACATTTGAAAAAAGACTTAGTTTGATTTATATGGTAATGCAGTCTCTCGCTAATGTGCGTTTTTCTCCACTCTATGTCCCATTTAGTTCCTCCTGTGATCCTCTGCTTTAGCTTCCCTTCTCACTCTGCTGTAATTAAGACATACTTTACTGCAGTCCCGTGCTGTTCTTTCTCTCGCACATCCACTGAATCAGCCATCAGTATCTGCCTTTTTTTGAAAGCTGATTGATTTGGCTTTACTCAACACTGGCACACGTTCAAAACCTGTGGAGAAAAAGCACAACCACGCTTCCAAAAAAGATACAAGGAAACTTTAAAGGCCTGAGTCGCTGCGGATGGGTGGGAGGGAGCTCACTTGGGATATAAAAAAACGGGACGGTGATGAGTGTGCGGCGGGGAGTGGACATTTAGTGATGGGATACCAAATAAACGTGTAGACAGGGTTGAGGCTTTTCCAAGACTAAGTGCTTCTTCTATATCCTGAAACCTTTGTCCATTTGTGCACCGCAGACAGTGATTTCCTGGCAGCTTCTAAAGCATCCTAACTGTAGAATATATTATCAAATGATTTTAATAATTGGTTAACATAATTATTGCGCTTAAAGAGCAAGTATAATAAATAATACATTTTATAAATTGTTTGATGTATGTTAAAAACACTAATTTAAATGTTGAATGTCACCAAAAAAAAGAGGGAAAACACATTCATACATGAAGTGTAGAATATTAAGACCATATCTATTCACAATGAAGTTATACAATGTGTTACAGTCTGGATTAATGTTTGAATGCTGCACAATACAAGACAGCCAAGCAGAAGAGAGGGCATTTACATACATCAGAAAGAGAGAGAGAGAGCGTGAGCGAGAAAGCAAGCGATAGAGAAAGAGAGATAGCAAGTGAGGGAGAGAGGGAGCTAGAAAGAGAAAGATAGCGCTATAGAGAGAGGGACAGCAAAAGCAAGAGAGAGAGAGTGCGAGAGAGGAGGGGGATGGCAGGGAAAGAGGGGGAAGGATTCAGTGTGAGATGGACTAAAAGAGAGGGGAGAGAGAGAACGCATACAGTAGGAATGAAAGATGTGAAAAGAGAAAAAGACCCTGAGGGAGAAGGGAAGCGTGAGTCAGAAACAAGTTCTGTAAGACGAAGTGCATTTGGCTGCATACAGTAACCATACACAAATCATCCAAAAAACAGAAGAACAGAGATCAAAAGCAAACAATAAAAACGCCAGTAAAGGGCAGAAGAAGGGCAGATAGAAAGAGAGAGTGAAAGAGAAAAGACAGGAGAAAGATCAATCTATGCTAAGGTTATAGTCTCAATCAATCCAATCCTGCCTATTGCCTATTCCCAGCACTCCATCCCATAGCGAGGGCAGCGCTGATGTTTTATTTATGCGAGAGATTCCGGCTGCACATGTACCCTCTCCATAATTCATAACACCCAGCATTAGGGCCTGCCTGCAGAGAGATGGCAAGTGTTTGTGTGTGTCTCTGTGTACTAGTGAAGGTTAGATAACTGTGGCATAGCCTCAGAGGTAATAAAAGCAAGATTTGGATTCATTTAAAAGGGTGATAGCCTTACGCCGAATATAGCATCATTACTACAATACTAACAATCGCAGAGACACTTCTGTTTGTTTTCAGTGCAAAAGAAGTGTGATGATTAAGCCTTTTGTTTCGGTCTCAATAGCCTTAAGACAGGTTTTAATGCGCAATTAATATTTATTGCGTGCATTAAGTACCAACTTCAATTTCAGGCTGGTTCAATTAACAGCATTTAATTTTGCAGCCTGCACAGGGCAGATAGATATTGCGCATGCTGGAATGAACTGATCAGACAGTAAGAGCTGGAATGGCACACTTGACGCTAACAAGATTTGAGGGACGGCAAAACTCCACCACTCACCAGCAACACGCGAGCCGGGGTATGAGTAACGGGGTATGTGTGTGCTGAGCAGACAGAAAGCAATTTTACTACCACACACACTGAGACATGGCCACGTTTTTAGGGTTTTTATAGCCAAACAGCACAAATAGCCGTTACAGATACTGATTCTAATATTAAGAAATCAGGGTCGGCTAATGGCTGATACATGATGCTGATTTTTTTTTTTTAATTCTCAACATAACATTTATTCAACACTTTTTAAACACATTTATTAAGCATAAATGAATAAACAATGATGATGTGTTTTGACAGACACACTTTAAAGCCAAATGGTCTTAATCCAGTGATCGCAATAACAAGAACTTCACACAGCCTGCTAGAGATTCAGGACTGCAAGAGATGCTAGAGATTATGTTGTGGAAGCCTGACCCAGGCTGCACGAAATCGTGTGTATATTTTTCAAATTATGTCAACAAACTTTTCACTTTCACATGCGAAGACTTTCTTTAACAGCATCCTCAGCAACTTTGTCTTTGAACACGAATGATGATGCTGCAGAGAGAGAGAGAGAGCTGAAACATAGCTAATCAATACTAGTAATCATCATTTTGCCCCATGGTTGATGATTTCCACATTAAATGTTAACCGTAGGCTACAGTGCTTGCAGCAAGCTAACCTTAGGCTACAGTGTTAGCAGCAGGCTAACCGTAGGCTAATGTGTTAGCCGTAAGCTAACTGTAGGCCACAGTGTTAGCCGCAAGCTAACCGTAGGGCTGCCCACAAATGCGCATGTTTATTAATCATGCTTAATATGCGCCAATATTATCCGAAGACGATTATGTAAAAATATTGGCTCTATTAATCGTTCAGGCCGATACTCAGTCAGCCTCTAACAAATACAACTAATTTACCCGCACAAAGAATTGCCACTGGATGTTTCATGTAACAGTTGCAGAAAAACACAGGAGCCAAAAGGTGCAAAAAAGGAAACTGATGTTTTTTGTACATTTTGTTTACTTACTGAAAGGTTCACAACCATTTTAGGAGACAAGTCGGCCTGCAATCTAACGCAATCCTGTCAGACATAATCACAACGTACAGTATCGTCCTGCACTGTAACATAACTTCATGGAACCACAGGGATAAGTTCTAATGGGAAAGGAAGACAGTAATTAAAATTATAAAATATCAAAGCACTGCCCCAGATTTGGCTGCTTTACCTCGAGTCGCAGTCCAGCTCTAGGGAACTGTTGGCACTGTTACATCCCTCCTTTTATTCTGTGTGTGTTTTTTTTGTCTTTTCACTTTCTCCTGCTATCTTCCCTTCCCAGGGAAATTGGAACAAGGTAGGAGAAGAAGAAAGTAGGGCAGGAGCTTGGGAACTGATTGATGTGCTGTGGCTAAAGCCTGTTTTTCAGACTGTCACCTGGTGACTCACACACTCCGGCCTTCATTGCCCTACCTCTCATCTTCCTGACAGCACTGTCCAGTGCAGGCATTGGCGCGGCCGATTTAACAGCTTCGTTAGCCCTGGTGAAATCCAGCTGTAGAAGTCCAAAAATCAAGTGATGAACAAGAACCACCCCTTCGGGGAGTTGAAGCATATTCTAAATGGTGTCAGAAGGGTCTCTGGGAAAACAAATACCGAACTTTGGACCCCATCTGCTTTTCATGGCCTGTTTTTTTGTCCATTTTTCTTCACGTGCACTTGGCCTCCATATCATAGAGCTGCAGCAGTTCAGTCATAATGCCTTCAATCTGAGCCCTGGTTACATCCTCACAAAGAACCTGTTGAGACAGACCAGTTAGTTATTAAAGCGTATCAGGGTATTTAGATTCTCCACTGAAATAATTCCTGACCAAGGAACAGAGTCTGTATCGTTTTATAATCATCACATATTAAGCCATACTCTGACTAATATTCTCTGAAAACTCAGCTAGTTTGACAGGTCTTGCCTCCATCACATGGCCTGACACTAATCTGGGAGAGCAAAGACTGCATACACTCAGCATACATCAATCTTCCGCACAACCTTGCATAAGTCTGACTAGTTGGCATGTTGGATATCAAAGAAGGCAGATAAGGGCACTGGAAACTTTACTGCCAATGAGAATGTGGACAAGGCACCCTCAAAAATGCCCAGGCCATGGATTGCATCCGAATTTTAATCCCAAGAGTATGACTCAGCTAAGCAGCAGGATGTGCCTAATAAATACATTTCATGTTAGAGGAGAGGCAGACAAAGATTAGGATAAAAATACTATCAGTTAATTTAAAAAAAAACACACAACATACCAACTAATATAACAAAGATACCATAAAATTAGGGATGCACTGATTGCAATTTTCTTGGCCGATTCCGATTACCGATTTTGTGTAAGTGTGATCGGACGATACCGATTTTTCCGATACCGATTTTTTCCCCTAGATAACAGGAAATTAGAGCTGCTGTGACATCGACACAAAAAAAGTTTCAACTTTTTAATGTAACGTGGTCCTTACTTTCCCTGTTTACTAGTTACATTTATAATAATGACATGATAGTGGCAGCTCTACAGCAAAGTAAGTGAACAAAAAATAAGGCACCTTTTTGTCTGAGCAACATATATTGACAAAATGCCACAAATTAAACAAAATGACAAGTTTATTTTGGTAAACAAAAGCATTTCT
>JBBPDE010000134.1:18918338-18934680 GCA_037974605.1 Nannopetersius ansorgii
GTGCTAACAGAGCTAGTGCTAACAGAGCTAGTGCTAACAGAGCTAGTGCTAACAGAGCTAGTGCTAATTCTGTTAGCCGGGACAGGAGAGTTTAGAAAACCACGAAAGAGAGAGGGAGGGAGAGAGAGAGAGAGAGAGAGTCTGAAAGAGAGTCTGAAAGTCCCATGAGGCTTCATTTTCAAGACGCGTCTTGTTGATGTTTGGCAGTAGGCGTCATCCACGCCAGGAGCGCAGCAGCGGCAGCCAATCGCTGTTGAACAGATTTGATTGGTGGGCGCTCACGGAGAAACGCCTCACGTGAACGCAGCCTGAATGCGCGCGTGTCTGTACTGCAAGTAAAGCGCATGCGCAAGATCGGTTTGAAATCGGCAATACGTGTGAGTGATCGACCAATCACCGATCAGGCCGATCAGGCAAAAATCGTCCGTTTCCGATCGGTGGCGATTGATCGGTGCATCCCTACATAAAATATATTCATTCCCAGATGTGTACAGCCTATAGATTGAAATCACTTTTTAACCCACAGCAATTGTCTTCTCCATTTACATTGAAGTTATAATGAGTGTTCTAGTCTGGGCTGATTTTTGAATGAGGTACTATTGTGGGTAGACAATCAGAACAGAGCTCATTAACACAGTCCTCATTTACACATGAGCCCTTTAAAGTTTGTGTTTTTAATTCATGCATCACAGCAATGAATATGCTTTAAAATGCATGAATTGAACTGTGAACATCCTCACCTGCCACCATTCTCTTTCTCCTCTGGGGACCTGCACTCCGTATGTATGCAGGGCGAGGTACAGCGCAGTGAGGGCGAGATGCTGGGGTTGATGGCGCACACACACTGGCCCGTGGTAGCTGTCTTTGAGCAGGGCCCAGGCTGTCTCTGCGATAGGTGTTCGAGACCAGGCATGCCGATTCAGCAAACTCCTCACAGACAGCAGGTAATGCAGGAGGTACTGGCACCACACAACACAGAGGAGAGAGGAAAAAAAATCTCATTTACAGCTTTCTCTTTATTCCTAATGTAGTCGTGTTCAGTGTCAGACATTTGCTTCATTCTTCAAACTGAAGGTTAATGTTGCATTCTGGTTCTATATAAAATACACTTTGCATCACAGGATTCACTTTATGCATACGGCTAATTGACCGACCTTCCACTGACTTTGGCTCTGCAGGAACACGAAGTTCTGTGTGAACAGTGTGAAATTCTCTCTGCATTTAACCCATTCACCAAGTGAGGCCGTGGGCTGCCATGGTCATACCCCTTTTCCACTGCACTGGTTTCCGTGTGGGGTCCGAATTTTGGAACCAGTGCCTGCCGTGCTGGTCTCGTAGCGAGAACCCATGATGTCTCGCTGAACAAACCCATGTTTGTTTCTGTTAAGTGGGCGTATTCACATGCGGCCCCCACTGAGCTCTAGTCTAGTGTAAATGCGGGCTGGCACCAGCACCAGTGTAGCGGAAAAGGGTATCAGGTGGTGCCGCTAGTAGTCCAGGGATTTCAACCCACAACCTTCTGACCACAGAGGCAATGCCCCAACTAGGCCAGCAGCATTTGACATTAATTAACCATTCAGTGCGGTTTAAGGCAACTAGTGCATGCGCTCACTGGTCAAAAGTTAACCTGTTAAAGCCAAATTATACTTCTGAGTCTGCATATCTGTTTACATGTTTGGGTGTTAAGCACAGGATGCTCAAACGTGTGAACTAGTGGGCAATGTCCAAAGCATAACATACAGAAAAAAGTCTTGTGCTTAGCCCTGAACCTGTTCTCCGTGATGCAATCCAGATATGTTTACACGTAACCTAAACATACAAACCATCCTCTGGCTACATTCGTCTTGCACAAAATAAAAATAAATAACAGATAAACTAAATTTTGCTGATCCATTCAAAAGGATAACTGTATATTTCTTGTTGAACCAGAACTTTAAATGCGAAACACTTTCTAACAATTACTTCAGAACTTTCTGAAGACTGAAAAACTGAAGATAAAGCTTCATGGAAAAGAAAATGATCCTTACTTTATGGGGATGCTCAAAGGACACTTGAAAGTTGAGCTGCCTGAGAATGAGCAGCTCACACTGCACCACACTGTCTCTCAGCTCCCAGAACTTGCCGTCCAGCTCCAGAGGATCACTTCCAGGGTGGAAATACCTTAGACAGACAGAAATGCATGCAAGGACGGGTAAAACGGACTAGGACAAAGGCAATGTCCTTACCAAGGTCATCGCACAGGACATTCACACCTACCTATGACAGACGTTGATGATGTCCCTTGTCCTGAGGTGCTGTTCTTCCACTTTGCCGGCGAGGTATATGCAGGACATGGCTACTAGGTAAGGCTCATAGACCTGTAAGCTGGCTGACTGGAAGAACTTGTGGTACAGAGCACAAGCTGTGGCCATCGGGACAGACCTCATGCCCAGCTTCACCCCTGCGAAAACCACAACCACTTTCCTTTACTGCTTATAACCCTACCAAGCAATGCATAATGTACACTATATGGACAAAAGTATTGGGACAATCTCTTAAATACTGTAGTCAGATAGCCCCTTCCTTCAAGTGAATGGCAATATTAATGCTTCAGCATACCAAGACATTCTGGACAATGCCATGCTTCCAACTTCGTGGACTCAGTATAGGTAAGAACCTTTTCTATCCCAGCATGACTGTGGGATGAGATCAGTGTGGAAAAACTTGACTGGTCCACACAGAGCCCTGACCTCAACCCCATCCAACACCTTTGAGATGAACTAGAATGGAGGCTGAGAGCAAGGGCTTCTCGTCCAACATCAGTGCCTGACCTCATAAATGCTCTAAAGAATGAATGGACACAAATTTCCACAGAAACTCCAAATATTGTGAAAATCCTGTTCAAGCTGCAAAGGAAATAATAACTTCATATCAAAGTCTGTGTATTTGAATGCAAGGTAGTTTAAGTCCCTGTTGGTGGAGTGGTCAGGCGTCCCAATACTTTTGGTCCCAATATGTTGGTTTTCCTCCAATGCTAAAATGGTGTATGTAAAATGTGAAAAAAATAAGAGCACTTTACATCGAAAAAAAGAAGAGAATCATGCAAAATGCTTTTAAAACAAAAGATCCCTTTGTACCCGTCTCGATGATGAAGCGACAGACTCGAAAGTGTGTTTTGGTCTCATGACTGGTATCTTCTGCAGAAGAGTTCTCTCCATCCTCAGTCTCTCTTGCAGACCGCGCTGCTTGCATGTCTTGCATCAAAAGCTGAATCTGATTTAAAACGGTTTCAAATGAGATGTGTTTAATGCACACCCAAGTGTCCAGATGCAACAACGAAATCTAGTTTTCTCCTTTCCACCTTAAAAACGCACCAACCAAGATTGTTAAGTGCTGCTTAATTTAAGGTGGAATTGAAAAGTGGAATAATAAACCTGAACAGCTTCGTGTTCAGTGAAGAGTAACTTGCTAGCACTGAGAGAGGGCTATATAAGCTGCATTGATGCTTCGCTTTTAAACAACACGCTTCTACAGAAAGATATATGTTTGGAAATAAATGTAAATTGTTTTCGTGTAGCAGTGAGCCGCATGCGAATCCATTCTTGCTCGGCTGAAATGAACGCTGTGCAACTACTCGACCAGATCACGGTGTGTATCGCCTCCTATTGTACGGAGTACTGACTGAGAAGTCAAGGACACAATCTGTAAAAAAGTATTGGGACAGCCTGCATGATAAAGTATGGGGTTTGCAGGGTTTGGGCCAGACCCCTTACTTCCAGAAAAAGACAGTCGAAGTGCTTCAGCATACCAAGACATTTTGGACAACGCAATGCCTCCAACTTTGTGGACACAGTTTGGGGAATAACCTTTTTTATTCCAGCATGACTGTACTCCATTACCAAAAGCAAACTGCATAAAGACATGGTTGGATGTCTTTACTTACCACACACTGCATACACTTACCTAGCATACTGCATACACTACACTAATACACACTGAATAAACCCTGTGTTGGTGTGTGTGAGTGGGGGTACTGTTTACTGTTTGACAAGAGATACATTTCAGGTTATTTTTTTTAACGTTTGTTCTGCAATCCACTGCAACATTACCAGGATCTTGTTAAAAGCTTGTTATTTAAAAACACTGCACTGAAAGACTGCTGGTCTGTTTTGAACTGGTTGCTTAGCAACGGCTTCTAACCACCAAAGATGTCGTCCAACTATTCTGCTAACCAGGTAGCACATTTATCTCCTGTTTTTTGTTATAACCCACATTTATATGTATGTGAATCAGTTATTGTGTTAAGCAACGGATTTTATCCTTTTTCTGCCAGTATGAAAGCGCGTACAGGTCTTCTAAACTGCAGAACTGGACCGTTCCCAAACACTTCAAAGAGGTGGGTTAAATTTGTGAACAGCTACACTGTATGGACAGAAGTATTGGGACGCCTGACCATTACACCAACAGGGACTTTAATTACATTGCATTCAGTTACATAGACTTTGTAGCTATAACGGCTTCCGTTATAGGCTTTATGATATCAGGCACTGATTTTGAATCTCTATTCCACTCCATCTCATTATTTTATTTAAAAACACTGCACTGAAAGACTGCTGGTCTGTTTTGAACTGGTTGCTTAGCAACGGCTTCTAACCACCAAAGATGTCGTCCAACTATTCTGCTAACCAGGTAGCACATTTATCTCCTGTTTTTTGTTATAACCCACATTTATATGTATGTGAATCAGTTATTGTGTTAAGCAACGGATTTTATCCTTTTTCTGCCAGTATGAAAGCGCGTACAGGTCTTCTAAACTGCAGAACTGGACCGTTCCCAAACACTTCAAAGAGGTGGGTTAAATTTGTGAACAGCTACACTGTATGGACAGAAGTATTGGGACGCCTGACCATTACACCAACAGGGACTTTAATTACATTGCATTCAGTTACATAGACTTTGTAGCTATAACGGCTTCCGTTATAGGCTTTATGATATCAGGCACTGATTTTGAATCTCTATTCCACTCCATCTCAAAGGCGTTGGATGGGGTTGAGGTCAGGACTCTGTGTGGGCCAGTCCTGCTCTGAACTCATCCAGCCATGTCTTTATAGAGCCCGCTTTGAGCACTGGGACACAGTCATGCTGGAATAGAAAAGGGTCTTCCTCAAACCGTTTCCACAAAGTTGGAAGCATGTTGTTGTCCAAAATGTTTTGGTCTGCTGAAGCATTAAGATTGTTTTTCTCTGGAGGTAAGGGGAATAGCTCAAACCCTGAAAAACAGTGTCCCAATACTTATGTTCATAAAGTGCATAAAATTGACAGGACATGATATTGCTTCATTATGAAATAAATGTTAATAACTGAAATGATCATTTTATTTTTTATCTATGTCTAAGTAATTATTATGAATGGTTATTAAGAAGTAAATAAATCAATAATTTGATGTCAAATTCTAGAGACACCTTTGAATTCAGCATTGTTCACAGCAGTGGGGATAGGAACCAAATGTTCAAAGCATTTAATGCCTCTAAAAGCTAAAAAAGAAAGTTATTTAACAAACTGGGAAAAATAAAATGCATTACTCTTTAGTCATCATTTTAAACAATCTTAAAATAACATACCGGCCTAAATAGTGCCTAAAACTTTTTTTTTTTAGATTTACCACAAATTTTCTTTAATAGTATTACATAAGTGAAACGTGCTCATTGCAGATTGCAGAAATTTTGATATTAAACTGAAAATTACAAAATTCACTGCATCCCCTTTTTAACTAATGTCTGCTCTGGAAATTGCAGAGAACTTCGGAATTCAGTAGTGGCCACACTACCTTTATAGCCACAGACCGAGGTCATCTGCTCCCTGGTGTAAAGGTTATAGTCTGAATTAAAACTTGAAATACATCAGATATACTTTCTGTTATCCTTACACAAAATATTTATAACGTTCTTTTTTTCTTATAATATATCTTTGGCAGCGTGGAAGTGCCTGGCCATCATTCCAGGGCACCTGGGACTTACCAAACCGTATCCCTCCAGTTCATATTAACCCTACAGCTCGTTCACTGGATGGCCAGCTACGCCTCAGGACTTGGGGGCAGACCAAGCGCCTGGCTCAGTCAGCCACTGACAGGCCTTATGGAGACCATGGAGACACAAGGGCCACCAGCAGAACTCCATGCGATGAGGTAGATGTGTGACTTTTCATTCTGGTCAATCTACTGTGTATTCAGACTTTGATTTAAGATATAAGTCTGCATCGTTTCAGAACGCTGAAGTGGATCAGCCACATGAGGAGCCGCAGATTCCAGCGAATAGTCCTGTTCTAGATGGTCAAGAAATCATACCGGAATGTAATTGATAATCAACACTGTAAAAGAAAAAATAAAAGCATGCATATAGTAACATATTTACCCTGTAGGCTGAATGATGTGCTTCCACAAAGCTTTCCAGTCAATTTCAAATGATCTTCAACAGCAGAATGCCTTATTTTCATTTCACAAATAACTACAATAAAAATAACTGAAGACAAGAATGAAAAAGCAATAATAAAGGCACAATAATGTCCTTTCAACATCCTTTATTTATCTGCTGAATGGAATTGTTTCACATAAAGCACTAGCATGCTTGTAGTCCCTCAGGAACAGAGCATCACCCGGTTTCACTAGTCATCGGTAAATCGTTTTTAGTGCTTGGAAGCAAAATGAGTCATTTTGTAACGCTACCAGCAGACACAGGAACCCCAGGGAACTGGAGGTGTGCTGAGAGTTCTTGTAAGTCAGTCACAGACTCTTAACATCAGTAGTCAAGGACTCTTGTTGGAATAAAGATTTCAATCCAGCCATCTGTTGACAAGTGCACAATCAAGCAGTTCACGCTATTTCAGTGTTGTCTGCAATGCGTTAATGCATACAATCTTTGATCTATAATCATTTTGCTCCCTACTGTACAGCAGTAGATTCTGAGGAACTGCGACACTAATCACGATGCTTCACTGCCAACTAAGGGCCAACCAGCGCTGACATTTGAAACCCATTATTAAGGTTCATTTTGTGAAATGTCCTATATAACAGCAGTTCACTTCAAAGGATATGGATTCATACTTTGCAATTAGATATGTGATGTAAACAAAAATAAACAGAGTCTTTATAAACAACCAACTTATTTCTATATCTTTATGCAACCGGCAGAACTGGAACTTAGTCGTACTATAAGACTACCTATAGGTATTCAAGTAGATTATCATCACCATTACTAAACATCTTATACAAAACTACTGTATTCACTAAATATATTAGGATCTTATAAGGACATAGGTTGCTTGGATATACATCAGCAAGCCAGAATGTGTGTCGATAAATCATACTACTGTTTAAAGTGTACCATACTCTTTTTCTTGAGTATAATGAAGAGTAAATATCAGCTCCATGACCATCATCTACTGTTTGGACTACAAAGGCATTAGGGAAAACCGTTTGAGGCTTGATCAGCTGCAAGTGTCATATATTTGCAGGTCTTCACACTGCCAGTTTCGCAGATTTAAGAGTAGGCAGTGCATAATGAGCAAAACAATAAATAAAATCCACTCGAACACATTCAAATAATCAATTGTGATATTACAAAACACAAGTAATAAACAAAGCTTACATACCCTCAGTGCATTCAAAACGCTAACCACTCAAGTGGCATGAGTGTAAGAAGTAGATGCTGTTTCATGACGACAGACTTGATCCGTGTGTAATTAATCACATCTCCTTAATTCTCATGTACTAGTAGTAAAGATATAATTTGTCATATGTGGTGTATAGCAATAGCATGAATGTGTTAACACAGGTCAACAGGTCAAAATCATCAAGATAAGTTTCTATGGGTTTTGTGTTTTTCCTGCTGATTTCAAATCTGTGTTCAGTTTTTCCCACATGTACAGTTTTTGTGATGAAGCTAGTTCTATACTGCATGATAGTTGGTATAATGATCATATAATAATCATATGCTGAGTGTTTTTGAAGAAACAGTGGTATCTGACTGACACTGATCATTATATCTATGCCACAGTGTGGCCTGTCTGACTTCACACTGAAAATGTTGAAACAGTTCTTGATTGATGCCTGAGGTTTAATAAAAAAAAATCCTACAAGTCTACTGCACATCTAATATTACTCATAATTCAAAAAGTTGATGTGACAGGAAAAAAATGAAATCAGGTCTGAAATCAGCATGAAAAACTGGTTTTGCAAAGTGTGTTGTGGTTTCTGATGATTACAAAAAAAACTTATTCATGTTGTTCATTACACTTTGATTGAACTCTAAATCCTGGAATATTTCATTTAAAATAGACCTGCATAATTTTTGTTCGCTGGGGGCACTCTTGTTAAGAATGAATACAGCGGATGCACAAAATCCATAATACAGCAACAGATGGAATTTACATTTCCCAAGTCACTTAACAAAATAATCCACTTAATGCTGATCATTTCAAGATTTTAACAAGACCTACTATATTAGAGCATTTACAAATAAATGAAGCTAGAACGCGTATTTATTACAGTGATAAAAAGCATCTGATATATGTGTCGACATGTTTGCTTATCCCAGTGATTGTCTACCAAACCTAAACTCAACAGAGGCACCATACAATAACTCAAATATATCCTATTAGCCTCTGTAATAAAATAAATGAGTACAAATATAAATAGTGATTTGAGCAGCTTTAAGGAAAACCGGGTCAGTGCTCACTGTTAGAAGATAACATTTTTCTAAAGCAAGAACACGAACCTGTGCAAACATCGGATGAACGGATGATCTCCAGAGCAAGACCAAAAATAGTCCACAGTGATAACAGCCTGCTCAAGCACAAAAATCACAAAGCGGTGTGTGCTGATTAGAAATAAGAGGATCAGAAATCAAGCTCTAGTATTATTCTGACACACCAGTGTGAGCTAATGTGTGTTTGTCTTGGGCTTTCAGAATATATGTATTAAGACGCTGATAGAGACTTGGTTCTAGAGTGAGAAAAAAGGCACAGGGAGACAAACCCACACGGTGGGGTGAAGATTAGCAGCTGACGGCAGGCTGGCTGGCTGGCTGGCTGGCTGAACAAGCACTCGGGGATCGGCGCTGGTGCAAATGTCCTTACAGCACAACTGCACACTAACAGGTCACTTAGCTTCGCTCTCTCTCAGCTCCGTCCCATGGCAGGGTCATCTTTAGAAAATGGTTTGTGCAAATGACACCACACCCGTGAGATGCCTTCAGAGAGGGACGGACAGGTCTGCTTCACATCTGTTGGTGGACCTTCAGTGGAATGACGTAGCTTTCTTGCAAGCTCCCCTCAGGGCAAAGCTCCATGATGTGAAAAACAGAAAAAGCAAACTGGCATGTTACATTCCCACCATCCATTCGAGAAATTACCCTGTATGGTACTTGTGCCAGTGGTTTATGGACTAATTGTTTTGACATCAGCCTACTTCTTGTTTCACAGCAGCTTTATGAACAACACCGGAACTCATATTGGCTGCTTTCAAGTGGGCATGCTCCAGTTTAGTCGCTCGAGTGGGGACCAAGCCCCCCTTATGCAACTCTTTGATCCCGTCTCTAGGTCTGGCTGTGGGGTGAGAAGTGTTCCGAGGAGGCCCCGCCTTTTTCGGAGGAGGAGGATTGCGGTCTTCTCCAATGTTAACAGACAGGTTGGTATAGAGCGGCTCCTGCTCTTTGGACAGGAGTTCATAGCTCAAGGAGTTGAGCCCATCTGATCTCCAGTTTAACCTGGTGCGCTTCAACAGGTCAAACCTGTTAATCAGATCAGACAGTTCATTAGAATCAGTTGGTGAGAACTGTGAAGTGCATGCTGCAGTATAACATAAATAGACATCTGCTACTGTACATCAATGGTGAAAAAGGTGGACTGATGCATAATCACCTTCTGGGGTTCTGTTCATTACCCTGATCCCCTTTATGTTTAATCATCTTATAATGGCCAATAGCCACCGGGGGGCGCACTATCTTCATCCCAGAGAGACGAACTCTGAAGAGACAGATCATACATCAATGAGAAAATTGAGACAAAAAACAATGTAAAAGAAAAAAAATGACAGAGAATGGATGGAATGGTTTAATGAGAACAACAGAGACAAAAGAGGGGGCACCACTAAATCCTGCTTAAGGAGAAATGGGCGTAAAATATATAATTTCTCAGCTGCAGTGCTAAAATCCAATTACGTTGCCTGTTTATTCTATGTTTTTATCAGATCTGTGTAAAATAAAGTGCTTATATAACACCACAAATCTACAAATTGTAAAAGAAAACATTGAAGCCCACAGTTCTGATTCCTTTTGTCTGGGCATCCCCACTGATGTCAGGCAGGGTCAGGCAAAAGAAGGCTTTCCTTATTTAACAGGAAAGGAATGGTCTATTTGCAGGAAATCAATGTGACAGCAGGCAAAGTACCTACTCTGACCCCAGTTTGTGCTATGCTGTTCAGGGGCTCTTGCTCAATGGACTCCATGATCAAGAAGACAAATTCATGCACTAAGAGGTCCTGCACCACTAGGAACAGGAAGCAGATTTCATCAACAAATTCAGTCTTGCAGGAGTATAAAGCCACAGTTGACACAGAGGTGAAAGATTAAACTAGAGAGAGGGAAACCCAAGTAGACTCCATTACAGCAACTAAATGCTAAGCTGACTACTGTTGCAAAGCTTCAACTTTACTTTGAACTTTCCAGCACCTTTACCATTAAGTCTACAATAACAAACCACACTAAGACTGGTGTATTTAATTATTCCTGTTAATCTATGCCATTTTGTTTTTTACCTAGGTGTTCTTCAAGTTTGAGGAAAGCAAAAGTTGAAGCCTTGAACAGCATCAGGCTGGTGATTCATGAGTTTACTTACTGACCCCTCCAGTGGCTATGCAGATGGACAGATGCAGTGGTAAGGAGCATAGTGATGAGAGGGACAGTGAGAGCGGAATGGAAAGACAGGTAAAAGACAACCAACAGACAACATGCAACAAGTTCGAATGCTCATTTCATTGGATGCATTTCTTATATGGTTGAGTGCTTGTTCAAGAAAGTCTTGGCTTGTCACCATATTCACCTCGTTGCAATGTCATCGTCCTCTCCTCCCCAACCCCAGTACTGGTTTGGAAAGCCATTCATTTTGAGGTACTGATCCGGAGTGACGGCTGAAACCCCTCCAAAATACTGCGGGTATGGCAGCCTACGAGACCACAGAGAAGAAAAAGTGGCCCCTTATAGTCATGCATGAACACACCACAGCACAGCACACAGTGTGAGCAATGTGAAATTCTTTAACCCATTCACGGAGTGAAGCAGGGGGCTGCCTCCAATTTGGAGCGCCCAGGGAGCAGTGTGGGAGGTAGCTTGCTCAGGAGTACCTCAGTGATGACACTAGCAGTTGGGATGGCAAAAAAAGATAAAAGTTGCTCACAGCACACAATCCCTTGAGCAGATGTCAACAGCAACTCTTCCAAACAGTGCTACCTGTATCTGAACTTGTCCATGGCCACAGAGAGGTGAGTGGGGTACTGCGGGTGGCAGGTGTAGGTGTTGTGATCATTTTCTGGGAGCAGGTCAACATCATGGAGGAAGATGCAACTCCAGTCCTCCTCCTTCAGAGCCTCACGCACTCCCACATTCAGCAGCTTCGCACGGTTAAATGTTGAGTTCCCTGACTGACCACAATGAGAGTAAAGTTCAATGCAGCGGCACAACACACAGGTTTTGTCCATTTTTATGATACACTACAAACATAATAGACATATTTACAGTCATAAATACATACACTGTCATTAACTATATAAACTTTATTATTTCATATGTTTGATGCTTATTTCATGGACATTGTTTTGTTTTTTTAATGTGAGCTATTTTAAATGTGGGGGGCCGCTACTGTGGGGCAGAAGCTTCTATTACTTAACTACATTAGTTTTGCAGATCCAATGTGAAACTGACAGCAAGACAGCAAACACATCTTGGCAGATGGACTGATGCCTGATTTCATGTGCTGGCAAAATGATCAAAATGAGTACAAGACAAAGCCCTTTTGCACTTTAATCCTGAACAACACTCTCTTCTCCACCTTTTAAAATGTCAGTTACACAGAAAACACATTGTTCCTTTCATAAGTGTTTTTCACCAAATAACGTTTTGTATTAAAGCATCACTAGAATGGAACTCAGTACTCCCAGTTCTTCTACAGGTCACTCAAAATTATGCCACATTGATAGGCAGGTATATCTCAATTTTTGTAGTGCTGTTTTGCCATTTCTCTGCTTGCCATGTTTCTGGTGTTTTGTACGGCTCCCCCTTCGCTACACTAACTGCCTGCATTGCCATCAATTAAACATTTTCAAGGTTAAAACTGATCTGTGAATTCGCAGCTTGTACAGCTTGTACACCATGTTGTGACTGTATTCTGACTGTAGCACCTGTATGTTTATTTAATGCAAGTTTGTTTTCTACTCAATGTGCATTCGGTTAAATTATTTCATGTGTTTGAAGCATTATTTTGTATTTTTAATGTGAGCTGTTTTAGGGTGGCTCAAACAACAGTTGAAAACTGGCCTTTTGGGTTAACTGGTTCATTTGCAGCTCTGTTGATACTGTTTATTAATGCCACTGTGTCTGACAATTCAGTAAAATGAAAGAAAAAAAAAGACCTGGTGTACAATATAGATGCTGTAGTGTATCTGCTGTCTCTGCAGGAAGGGATGCAGATGGTAGAGGAGTGTTCTTAGGTGGTTCAGCCGGTTCCGGTAAGGGATGACGATGGCCGTATGGTGCCTCGGCTCACAGTCAGGTGGACGATAATGGCCTCCCAGAGTCACCAGGGGGTTCTTCACTTTTATCTCTTCCAAGGAGGGAGGAGAGGACAAGTGCACAGATACAGGCCCCACTGAAGGAAAGAACAGAAAGAAAGGACAGCCATTCATTAGTTGCGGTTGTTTACTGCACACTGCGTAACACTTCTTGCTTTTCATGGAAGTTCCCAACAAAGCCACATCTTAAGAAAGATATTTTTAAGCAGGAGTTTAAAAACAAATACTTGACATACAGTCACATTAGCATACTTCCATGCTCACTCCCAGTGTAGCAAATCAGCCAAGACATGTATAGGAAGCTCATTATCCACAATTCAGCACTGTGCAGATGCCAGGTGCCTCAAAGCAATTGGATTCTCAGTCGCTTAAGTGGCTTTATTTTATGACATGGTAAGACATATTGTTATCTACAAAAATAAATTAAATCAGGCTTTAAGACATTTGTTTATGCTGTACTATAAAAAGTCAATTTTTACTGATACCTTTATGTCATACAGAGGTAGAAACTAATTAATTAATTAATTGTTGAAGGCACACGTGATTATTTATGCACACTGTTTGTTCTACATTAACCCTGTAGTTCCAACAAAACGTTAAGGAAGCACTTCGGACACAACACGCCTTGGCTGGCTGAATACTTTTGGGGTGACTGAGTTCTTTGCTAAACCATTTCTTTAACTGTAATGTATAAACCAGAGTTCACCTAGCAGTGGAGAGGGCAGGAGGCAGTCTTTGAGCTTCTGGTTGGCTCCAGTGGGACCTGGCTGAGGTGGCAGCAGGGCACTAAGTTGGCTGAGGTTGGTGTAAACGTCATGAGGGCGAGAATAGTCGAACTCGGGATCGGAAGAATGGACCAGCACGGAGACAAGGCCACGGAAGCCTCCCAGGGAGAAATAGAGGACAAACGCAAACTGGAAGCCCACCAGCAGAGCCAAAGTACAGGGAGAGTCCAGTGCTCGACCACAGCACACCATTATGGTACTGGGCGATGAGGAGGAGTGGTGGGGGTGCAAGAAACACAGGAAAATGGTGGAGAGGTACAGAGAGGGAGGGTGGGCAAGAGAGCCACAAACATGAGGATGGGCAAGATGAAAAAGTTTTTAGAAAGAGCAAGGAGTGAAAAAGGGAGAGAAGTCGAGGAATGACGAGGGGTGGTAAAGTGAGTGGAACATCTGTAGTGTTAAATGGAAAATGCAACTGTGATGGGGCATCAGGGCGGGACAGTCATACGTAAATATGAACCAGCCACTGCAGGGAAAAAGAGGTCATTAATCCATAAACTCATAAACCCAGACCCAGTGTATTTATCTAAACAATAAGGCATGGAAGGGGAATGCAACAGTACCTGTGTTCTGGACAGGCCACATTAGTCACAATCTTCACCCTCCTCTTCCTCCTGTGTGCTAGATAACATCCTGCAGCCTGCAGAAACAGTCACAATTCTGACACCTGCTTATTTTCTAGTATTATGTCAATATGCCCAACACCACCTGCACCACAAACAGTACAAACAACATCAGCATCACCAACATTAACAACAACATAATATAGGTTTAACTAATAATGACTTTAATGAACAATTTAAATAAATCATAACAAGAACAGCAACAGCAACAACAATAAAAAGAAGAGGAAGAAGGGCTTAAATGATAATAATAATTATGTTGATGGTGTTAATAATCACAACTAGCAGAAGCTTGATAAACATCACCAACAATACCAGCAACGGTGATAATACAGTCTATGTAGGCTATCACTATTACAACTAATAATAATGTAGGCTTAAATGATAATATTAATAATTGTCATGTTGATGGTGATAATAATAATAATAAAACAACAACATTTGCATCACCAACAATACCCGCAATAGTGATACTGTAGGCTTAACTAATAATAATAATAATAATAATAATAATAATAATAATAATAATAAGTTTAAATGATAATCCCGATTGGTTGGCTGGTGGTGTTAATAATAATGACACGCAACGACCATGGAATAATTGAAATATAACTTGCTTAAGACAGGCTATTCTGTGCACCCATGTAAAACCGCTCGATGCTTTTAAACTACCTCACCCCTCTGTCTCAGAGCTCCGTTTGAAATCCAGCCCCAGGCTGCAGGGTGGCTCGGCAGGCAGGCCTCGGCTGGAGGATGAAGGCTCTGGTTCTGGTCGACTGCAGCGGTCACGCCGCCATGTCGAGCTGCAGACGAGTGGAAAGGAGACCGTCCCCACGCGCCACCATGTCTGTCTCACGCGCTTTCTGTCTCATGGGGTGCGCGCATCTTTGCTCCGGCTCGTGCTGGCACCCATGGCGAAGGGGTGGGACGGTACCCTTACCGGTACCGGAAAGGATCACGAGGAAAACACGGCGAGGGCAATCAGCCCAACTCAGGGTCTACTACAGCAGAGCCCCCCAGCTCCTATGTGGCTGGTCCGGGTACAGTGAGTGGTACGGTCTGAAACACTGCCCGGGTGGTCACGGACACTCAGCCTTCAGCCTCCAAGCAGACCAGCGAGCACTGCTTACTCCGGAAAACCCCGTGCGTAAACACGCACTGATTTTAATTTATTTTAATGCGCTTTTGATGAGTATCCGTTTACTGTTTTTTTTTCACTATAATTATGATAATTAAAATGATCAGTGCTCAGCTGGTCCTTATAGTAGAGAAAGGTCTTTGTAGATGGAATCAAACAGGCTGCTTATAATGACATACATTTGTGTGTGGTTAAATCTGACTTTAAACTGCTTAAAACATATCTGTCCATATCTGTCACAAACATACACTTCAGGGACAAAAGTATTGGGACGCACCTGTTTTTCATGGTTTGCGTTAATGGTTTGGGCTAGGCTCCTTACTTTCAGGCAAGGGATTAATCCTAATGCTTCAGTAAAAATACCAAGAACCTTTTCTATTCCAGCATGATTGGGCCACAGTGCATAAAGCAAGCTCTATAAAGACATGGTTGGGTGAGTTTGGTGTGGAAGAACTTGACTGGCCCGCACAAAGCCCTGATCTCAATCCCATCCAACACCTTTGGGATGAACTGGAACGGAGATTGTGAGTCAGGCCTTCTCGCCCAACCCCTTCTGCACTATAGAATGAATGGCCTTAAATCCCCACAGAAACTGCATAGTCTTCCAATAAGAGCGGAAGCTGTAATGGCTTTGAAGGGTAATCAGTTCCATATTACAGACTATGTAATTGAAGGTAATTAAATTAAAGTGCCTGTCGGTGAAATGTTTAGGCGTCCCAAAACTTTTGTCCATTTTGTGTACTTTCTGTCCTCCTAGCTAAATAAATGTGTGTGTGTGTGTGTGTGTGTGTGTGTGTGTGTGTGTGTGTGTGTGTGTGTGTGTGTGTTACAGATTAAAAAGGAAGTATCTTGAAGGTGGAAGAAGCTTTTACAAAGCACTTTAAGGTGGACACTTCAGGATGTTGGCTGGATTTGAAATAGTTGGCTGGGTAATTCTGAAGGAAATGGTAGAGTGAAAGTAAATATATCAGAAACTGAA
>JBBPDE010000134.1:18935347-18946563 GCA_037974605.1 Nannopetersius ansorgii
TGGGCCAACATTTCTAAAGAACGCTTTCAGCACCTTGTTGAATCAATGCCACGTAGAATTAAGGCAGTTCTGAAGGCAAAAGGGGGTCAAACACCGTATTAGTAGGGTGTTCCTAATAATCCTTTAGGTGAGTGTATATGCAAGCCTTTACACCAGTGACTGCATTAGAAATCAGGATGTCTATTGCTATGGAGGGTCATTGCCAATGGTTATGTAACAGTCGCATAAAGTGTGCTGAGTATTGTAGTATTAATAGACACAAATAGAAACGATTCTGTCAAACTAAGGTATGCAACGCTGAGCTGCAGAACATTACATTCTAATTTTAAATGCCCCCTTAAGTGCCCCTTCCAATGTCACTCATCAAAACTACTGTGTTAAAGTGTTAAATTATGTTTTATTTGTCACAGCTTTCAAACCATGATCATATGTCATTTCTGCTCTTCAAGTCAAGCTGAAAGTTTTTTTTATTCTCAACATGCGGAAGATCAACAAGAGTACAGAGCATGCTCACGGGGATGCCACCAAACTCCACAAACACGTCCCAAAAAAACTCCAGTAGGAGCATCAGGTGAGATGTTCATGGAGCGACAATGTGCAAAATAATTCATCAGAAAAGACCCATATCCAGTTCTGGTGAAGGACCTGAATGGATGTGGGTTGGCGTTTCTGACAGAATGCAACATAAAGCGATAGGCTGGAGAATAGGGAATGTGGTTCTCTATAACGTACAGTACTCATTTAATTCAGAACAGATTCCTGAAGCACAAGAAGCAAGGCAGTGACTCAAAAGTTACTCCCCTAAAGACATTTAGAGACAGGGTTCGGCTTAAAAATAACACTGAAAAATCTATGATGAACTTCTCAACTGACCCAGTTTCAATGACAAAATAACTAATATTTAATAATAATAATGGCACTGATATCAATAGGAGTACATGTGAATTACACTACCATTGAACAATTAGAAGCCCTTTAAAATAGATATCCCTTTTTGAAAAGGATCATTTTCATGTCTGCACTTTGGCCATGTTTTGAACTTTCATTTTTACAGTTCATTAAATGGTTATGGAACAGTTTGTGCTGTCATGCTCGGCATTCTCCGCAAATTTGAGCATAACGAAACCCCAAATCCATGTTTCTCTTACATTGACCAATCTTCTTCAACCTCAACACTGCATTAACTTAAACATACTGCACATTTTAACCCCCCTCCCCACTCTTCTGATTTCCCATCCTCTCTTCGTTTTGTTTTGATTGTCCTTTATCCGTCGCTTTTATCTCTCTCCAGTCTTCCCCAGGGCTCTATTTCTTGTAGTTTCCGAAATGAATAGAGAGCCGGTCACTGACACAGCGGAAAGTTGCGGGCTGCACCTCCCAGTACTGGACAGGGTTGCTATAGAGACTGATGCCATTATAGAAGCTCCTCTTCACACCAAAGCCACGAGGGCAGAAGTCGTCTATGTTTACTTGGCTTATGTTGTTGGAATGGAGGTAGAGCACCTGCAAAGAAGGACACATACTAACTTGTCAGTTTATCAGGTACACCTACCATACATTCACAGTTTTTAAGTATATGGTTACTGCCAGCCAACAGTTGTCCCATGATCTGAAACTGACCACTGCTGAAGAATCAAATTGTGCATGGAAAAGAATGAACTGTACTTCTAAGTGTATCCTTAAAAGGTGTACCAGCAAGATAGGTTTTTTCCAATAAAGTGGTCATAAGTGTAACTAGCGTGCCTTTTCCCCCGCTTAAACTCGGGAGGGGCTTGGTTATCAGCTGATTATTTGAACCAGGTGTGTTAGAGCAGAGAAAACACCAAATATGCACCTGGCACAGGTAATGAAAGCAAATGCTTTTTAGAATTTCTTAGCCAGCTCTCTATCCCTGCTTTTGTTCTTTCACCACTGAGCTTGCTGTCCCTCTTGCACGGTAGGTAGCCTGACCCTGCCAAACAGATTTACTGTGCTCTCCCCACACTTCCCTCTTCATCCCCACCCACCTGCAGGTACTTCAAGTCAGGCAGGCCCCTGGGGACACGACTCAGCCGGTTGTTTTCCAAATGCAGTTCTCTGAGGTTCGGCAAATAGGACAGGCTGCCGTTCTCAATCATGCGGATGTGGTTGTAGCCCAGGCCCAATCTGGCAACAGAGAACAAGCATAACAGTCAGCAAAGACAACAATGAACAAGCACAACAATGAACACATGAGAAACAATAGAGGAGGCCTGCAGATTAAGGCAGGCACCAAACGAAGCGGAAGCACAATGAACCTGAACCCACTCTAAATGGGCATACGCCTCAGTCTCACAGGACAAGCTGGACTAGAGGGTGAATAAATCCTCATTATCCCGTTAATGCTGCAGCCTAGTGGAAAAATCACTGGCCTTAAATTAGCTGCTGTAGAGCTTCCATTAGGCAGAGAAAGAACAAACGCCTCCTTTGAATAGAACTACATCCTGGTGTTTTTATTTGTATTGGTCAGTTTATTGCAAAACAAACACCACACTGCTACCTGTCTCCTGCGGTGGTGTGACAGTCAAACAGTCTGTGGGTAGCTTAACTGAATTGCACTGTGCATCATGAAATGACTCACCCTGAAAAGAAACTATGAATTCACAGAAACTGTTTTCATCTGTGCCCTCACAGTCAAATGTACTTATGGAGTAGAGCACTAGGTGGCACTGTTGCCACAGGGAGGCCCCAGGGGCCACACTCCAAGGGCTGGACAGTCACAAATCGACTGACCTGTGCAGGTTCTTATAGCGGCTCAGGTCCTCCAGCTCGATTGCCTGGATCTCATTATGGTCCAAATGGAGCTCATGGAGGTTATCAGGGAGATCTAAGAGAAAAGAGATGATTCAGAATCCAGTCAAAACAAAGTGACTGGGGTCATGTTCAGTAACATAAAACTTGAAACCTTTCACAATGCAAATGTAACTTAATAAAACCTTTTAGTTGGTCAAAAGGACCATCTGGAGACCATAAATAAGGCAGTGTTCTTCATTACAAGACTACAGGCTGTAGTATAGTGCATCTCTAGACTTTAGTGCATTTTGACATTCTTAATCAGAGCAGCTTACAGTGTAGGGACTGAAATTATGCTTGCTTAGACATGGTTTCCCATTTAGGGGTCAGCAGTCTTACCCACTACACTACACCAGCGATATTGCTTGTTCTACAGATGTCTGTATCACATTGTAATGATATGTCTTTTCAGAGCTTTTGGCATATTCACATCCTGCTTCAGGTCATATTTATTTTGTTCTGTTACTCTTTGCAAGAAATAGTTGGCAGGAAATAGTTGGCAGGAACTGAAGTGACTGTGTTTCCAAACTCTGAGTGTTATTAACAAACACTGAGAGATGAAATGAGCAGATATAGAAAAGCATGAGATATATATGTTTCTCTTTTGTTTGTTATAAGTCCAGCACTCTTGTCTGTGTGGTAGATGGCATATTTAACCTATGTGCACTAACTAAGAAAACACCTGCATCTATGTGTGACACCTGGTAAAAGAAATCTCTGATTCTGATATAAAAGTCACAGACACGTGACTCAGGAAATCACCTTTAGGCACGCCAGTTAGTTTTGCTTCTGAGATGCGCAGGTAGTTGAGTTTCAGGCCTTTGAAAGCTCCAGGTTCGAAGCCACTGTTCTGAATAGGGTTCCCACCCATTTCTACGACAGGCATTTCAAAAGACGGTCAAACATTAATCAGAACACCCACCACAAGACCAACAGTCTAGCGCTAAAAAAAGGGAGCTGTCGAGACAGACTGCACCCACTGTTACACATAACAAAGAGGGAGTTCACAGACCTATGCAGTTCATGCTGCCCAGGCCGGAGAATGTGCCCTCAGCCACTTTCTTAATGCGGTTGTCATGGATTCTCAGCTCTACCAGCGAGCGGGGCAGGTTTTTGGGTATGGACGTCAGCAGGTTTCTGGAGAAGTAAAGCTTCTGCAGGTGCTGCATTGGTATGAAGGCCCGCGGATGAACTTTTGAGATTTTATTGTTGACCAGTGACAAGGCCTGGCATTACAAAGGGAAACAAAAACAGCCCAAACCGTTTTAGTGGATGCATTCATAACTGAACAACAAACGTATGAATTGCATGCTATGTAATAGCTTAATCTTATTGTTAACCACCCTGATGGCACAAACGAGGACAAAAGCAGCCCAGGCATTTTTGTCGCAAGCCAAAACTGAACAATAATGATCAAATAATACATCCACATGTGTGACTCAAATGCTATTATTGAATAGTAGCCTATTATCATATTGTTGACTGGCGACAAAGACTGGCAGGACAAAAGGGACACAAAAACTGCCCATGCACCTTTGTTTGATTCAAGCCTAAACCAAAAAAATATACTGAAACGTCCACAAAATGTATGAATCAAATGCTGTTATTTAATAACTTAATCTTGTTTTGTGCCTATCCTGTGTTAAATATTGTGTTTGGTTAGAGCTCTAAATAAATGTAAGGGAAAAGTGCTTGGCTATGAGTGCAGGAGGGAACTAAAATATTCAGCTTGGCAGCGGCCTCCACTCTCAGAACAGCAGGGGCATTCTGCTTCAGGACAACTTGATCTGTTCTAACATCCTGCTGGATTGTTTTGTCATCTATCCTCTCGCATACTTTTCTCTCCTTCTATATATCAGTCTATAAAATCCAACCCTGTCTCACTCCTTTGTGCTCAAACGCTTCTTAAATAGACTCTTTTATTCTCTTTCTCTCTCAGGGTAAGCCTCATTAACAGATGATTTTTCTTACATAGAGGTTGGCGAGGCCTTTGAAGTCGTTCTCTTTCAGTTCGGTAATGCGGTTGTTCTGTAGGTCCAGCAGTTTGGTGTCAGAGGGAATGTTTTTAGGGACTTCGGTCAAACCTGAACACAAGCACACACAAACATGCACAATGTACACATGTTACTTCATGGCACTTATAGAATGCATACATCAATACAGCTCACTGACAAGGGCATCCTAAAAAGGGCAAACACACAAGCACTTAACCACAATGGAATTCACACAGACACATAGACACTCATGCACTTACACACAAGCAGCGCACCATATGCTCTCCAGCTGGTTTTGACTCACTGAGCCTCTTAGGACGGGGCTTCCTTAGTGTCAGCAAAAATAAAAGCAAATAAATAAAAATGAAATGAAATAGAACACCCTGACCACAACAGGCTGTGTCACACTCTGTGCTGAGATATGAAGTATTTACTGAGAATTTTAACGTGTATGGGGTGTGCAATAAGCCATGAAGCTGTCCACTCTCGGGTCAACGCAGAAACCACATAAATGTCAGTCAAATTGCACTGACTTTATATATAACTGTCCTCGGCAAGTGAATTATATCTCAGCAAGACAAAGCATTCATTGTAGTCAAATATACCAAACAGTTCTCTTATTTCTTGAAGATTTTAGATGTAGCCCTGCTAGGGTTTTCGTCCTGCTGGGTCTGGTGGACCCATTGCATTTTGGGGCTTTTTTTCAGCTGATGTTTACTTCATCCCATTTTTAAGTAATATAAACAAAACATGTTAAATCTGTTCCCTTTACCTTTGTTAAATCATATTTATGAATAAAAATGCGCCTCAGTTTTGTTTGTTTTTTTTTAATAGAAATATTTATGTTCACAGAAAATGAGCCAAGGCCAATAAATCTCAGTTTGAAAAAAATATTATTTGTATAATTTTTCTTAAGCTAAAAACTGAAAACGGGGTTAATCTCACTCGCTCACATTTGGCAGGTTAAAATTCTCCGCAAGGGGGAGTGAAATATATTGCAATGCTTCATAACCTAATACATTTCAAAACCTAATACAGATCATTTTTATTCAGATTGTGACATATTTCTGACTATGGTATGGTATGGTATATTGATGGAGGAGGTGAAACATGATATCGGTGGGTATTATTTTTTCCCCCAGCCCACTGGTACACAGTTTTAGAGGTGAGGAAAAGGAACTGCATTTTGATCGAATCTTAGAATGCTGTCTTTTAAATGATATGATTGATCATGCTTAACATGACCAGGGACATGAATTATAAAGAATTTTCATTTTGGCTCGAGTTTATGAATGTATAAAGAATGTATATGTGGAATTTAGCCAAGCAGAGTCTGAAACAGAAGCAAAGGCTCTCCTCTTACAGTAGCTCAATAACACATAAACTCCAGAAGGACATTCATGGCCCTCAGTAGAGTGCAGTGATTTATACTAGAGAGAAATTTAAAACCATTCACTTCATTTGAGGCCTGTTTTTTACACACTGTAACACATTATTTATACTCTGTGCAGTGGGTAATGTGACTGTTATGAAATGGTCCTGAATCTCAATGGCTGAACCATGTCTGAAGCTAAAAATTACTTGATATATACACATCAATTGAATTTTGTACTAATCCTTACTAAAAGCTGTTGTGTGTTTCATGAACTAGCCTTTGATATTCTGCAACCATTGCGACTCTGGCAACTATGATCTCCTACTAATGGTCTGAATTGCCTTGCAAGCTGCATTTTTGTGATTATTATCGATAAGAGATTAAATTCTACTCTTTATACTTCTATACTTTGTAATAAAATTATGTTATTTTGTAAAACATGACAGTTCACTGCCTGCTGCAGCTTAATACTTTCTGACAGGACTATATTGTAACTTAGACAGAACTGTCAGCTGGTTGGAAAATACTGGGAGAATTCTGTTTTTGCTGGGATGTTGGTTTATTTACGATGGTGGTCCACCTGCCATACGCAATGAGCCCTAAACCAGTACAGAACAACCCACCAACCCAATAAGTGCAGCCAAATTTCAACCCCTAGCCAGAACTAAATTACACACCATGACCACAACTTCAGGAATAAACTTGTCAGAGCATCAAAGCTTGTCAGAAAAAAGAAATTTGTGGAATATATTGAAAAGGATAAGGAAAAGCAGGAAGTGACAGATATTTGTCAGAAAATACCTCAATAGTAAGATACTGCATAGAATTACAGGCCACAAGTCCATGAGTATGTTCTTGTTTCCTGAGTTCATCAGATACATTTTATCATGATCAATTATATTAGCCAGTCCGTAACTTACTGATTAGTTTGACATTCAGTGAAGTAAACAACCAAATATTAAAAGGGGACCTAATGAAAACATAGCAAACCACGCTTAGCCATTCAAAGATTCACAAGAAATGTTACTGGGAAATGGTTGACAAAAAAGGTGCAGAATTAATGCATTTTAATGAGCACATTCATTATGCTCTTTTTCTTACTGTAAGTAAAAACCACAGGAGAATTTAAAACTTCATTATCATGCAAATTGCTAAGTAATCAGTGGTGGGAGCATGAAGCCATACTCAGGTTAAAGTACTGTTTCTTCTGTTAAATAAAGAATGAGTGATGAAATGGAAGTGACTAAAAAGTCAATTACACACATAAATATATATGTTTTTATATATTTACACACTTATATATTACAATATAAAGCACAAAACTAAAGAAAATGTATTTTAGTACGTATAACTGATTAAACACCCACCCCTGTCCCAGCACTGACGATCATGGAAACTGTACATTGTAAATATTATTTTTATTGGAGTACTTGAAATCAATTGAGTAAACATGACAGCCTGGTTGTAATTGTCTTCTAATTGAAATTAGGAAGAAAATGGCTATGATGAACTGTGTGTTTGTATGAATGAGTGAAAGTTTACATATTGGCTATGATGTACATTTTACCCATGACTCATTGCACATAACAGTGATCTAGATGATCTTTATCTGACACCGATGACTAACGAGAAACACGCTTGACCAGACAAATGGCAAAACTAATGGCCGGCACATTCTCCTAAAGAATAACAAACTGCTGTACCTCTGTTATTTCAAATCGGTGGAAAGAAAAATAGAGGGAGGAAAAAAAAGCTGTGTGAAACCGACCTCTGTTTGACATACGCTTCTGTTTGCAAATGTGACCTTTTTGTGGACATCTAATGGTTGATGTGATGGATTAATCCTGTCTTATTCTATCCATAAGTCATAAATAAACAACCGCTCTTCAAACCAAGCTTTTCAACATGCCTCCGTCTGCAGGATGCTCCCCTCACTCTCGCTCGCTCTCTGCTTGTTCCTGTAAAACATCCTGTGTGTGTCCCAAGAACAACACGCAAGCACTACTCAGGGCTAGCGAGGAAATTACACAGAACCATTTCATCGTTTGCATCAAAGCCTCTGTTTCCTCCTTGCTCTTCGGGTAAATCCCTGAAGAATGCCTTTCTTTCTTGCCCATCTCCCTCTCCCACTCTCGCTCCACCTCTCTCACTCTCTCTTTCTGTAATATAACAGTCTTGGATCGTTTCTTCTGATGCTCATCTGCTAAATTGGTTGTCTATTCCCTCATTTATTATTCATCCATACTCTAACTTGTCAAGCAAACATTAAAGAAATAGGAAAAAATCCAATTTACACAATTTTCCAACTTGCCCCAAACAGACCATCAGCGATGACTCTAGTGTCTGAAGTTTGCTTCTTAACTAGCGAGTCACAAACTAGCATGAAAAATGTATGCCTAGATAATCACACACGTCTCAAAGGCAAACAGCAAATTGTTAAATAATCTCAGACGAGCTTGTGTGGTGTCTGACACCGTGACAGATTGGTGATGTTTTTATTTTTATCATTATTTTAGTCCATTATAATCATTTCATTCTGTTTAATTATCTGACTTTATTGTTTGTGTAGGTGCACATATTTTGTTTGATTTTAGTTGTCTAATTCTTTTCTTTTGTTGAGTAACCCCGGTCTTTTGTTGACCGGTGATAACCGGTGATTGACACTGCACTGAGTGTTTTAGTGTTTAAATTGTAAAGTATTGCTTGTACTCATTTGAGGTTCATTGTTTACTGTATTCTCTTAACTTCGATTTTTGGTTTGGTAGCTGTTCACACTTGTTTGTTTCCCCTATGGTTTGTTTAGTGGCCTGATCACCCACTATAAGCAGTGTTGGTGGTGGGGAAATGTTTGTCTGACATGTGGCAGCGGTTGGTTTTGAGTTTTAACTTGTTACGTTGCTTATGTTTGAGATTTTTTTGTAAGCAAAGACATTTCTGTTCCTTTAGTTGGTCCATCACAGACACTGTTAGACATCCTGTTCGCTGGAGATGGGAATGATCTTTGGAGAAATAAGGAGAAAGTAGTATAGTCAAACGAGTCCTCATTTCTACATGTGCTTAGTTTCAAACTGCACAACTTTTACCTCTCCCAAGATGTTTCCAAAGTGTTCTGTGAATGAAAAATGCGGTGCATGCTCCTAGTGCCATGATTCTCAACTGGCACAGACACACTCATTGCAATCAGACCAAGCCCCACAATTTAGCGCACTGACTTAAAATGTCATTTTGTGGTTTAACGATGTAAATAGCACATCAAAACCAGTAAACAAAGCAACAAAACATAAATACAACAGGATTTTATTTAACCGTGGCATGATGGGTTTTTTTAATGATATGGCACTCAACTTTCAATCTAATACTTTAGTTTCAACTCTCACAAAAGGTAAGAGGTCTAATGCACAACCGCCATCCTTTAGTGCTTCATATCAGTAAAATCAGTGACACTGTGTGTTCATAACAGCATCTCATGCAGTGACATAAGCATAAGCAGGTCTATCTGAGATTAGTTCATGGTAAATGTTAGAAAATAAGATTGTTATCTACACTATTTTCATAGATGCAATGCGAAACTGTAGTAGATATTATAATAGATTGACTGACTTCTTTTGGAGTAAGGAGAAATGTAAATAAAGTACATTTTCATTGTAGCACTGCTGTAACATTATTTATCAGATGCTTTTATCCAAAGTGACATCTATTCCATAACTACGAGGGACAGTTTCCCTGGAGCAGCTCTGGGTTAAGGGTCTTGCTCAGGAACCCAGTGGTGGTGCTGAAGGTAGAATTCGATCCCATGACCTCTTGAGCCAGAGGCAAGTATCCTTCCCACTTCACCACCAGGGTGGTAGTAATGTAGCTGTTGTTCTATATTGCAATGATGCTAGCACTCACCCAGGTCTGAGCACTGCACTACTTTCAGCTGACAGTGGCACCCAAAGGGACACACGGGAAATTCCGGTGGGGGGGGTTCCACAGCTGAGCCTTCTTCCTCATCTCTCATCATCAAAGTCATCAGGCCTCCCCCATCACCATCAATGCCAAAGTCCCAGAAGCCTCTCTGCTCGAAGGGCAGCGCCAGGGACAGGGGCATCAGGCCGAACACGCTCAGCAGCAGCCGGACACAGCTGGGGGAGAACATCGCACTTACACACTCTGACCTGCAGGGCGGCGAACAGGGAGAGAGGAAAGAGAAATGAGTGCAACAATAGAACACATTTACAAAGTAAATGATTTTTCTTTGATGTTACACAGGTTTTTGTCATTACTCTGTGACAACAGTCACATTCTGTTGGGGTAGTTTATAGAGCACTATTGCAGTGCACTGTGAGCTAAAGAGAGTGTGTGATGTCTGTGTTTTCAGACACTGTTACAAAATAGCACACTCCACAAATAATGCATTCATTTCAGTATAATGTTTCATACTGCATTCACATTCATTTTAACAACACAGAGACGGGCTTGTAACATTAAAGATGGAAATATCTGTCAGTGTAAAAACTTTTTTTTCCTTTATGACAACAGAAACATTTCTTCAGCAAAACAGCCGCAAAAGGCTTCTAAACTTAATGTGTTCTTTGCTCTGTGTACTCTACCAACAGCAGGCCAAGAGTGTGGACATCCAGTAAAAGGACAAGCCAGTATGTTTCTCTTTAACATTATTATAGCAAAGCCATTTTCCCTCCAGCTGGAGGTCAGTAAAATCATTATGTGGTGACTGTCTACTGAGTGCTCTTTTCAACAGAAGCCTATGAATAAATAACTGGAGTGGTTTGCTGGCCTCTGCCATGCACGGATTTAATGCTCCACCCAGCACAGATCACCACACACCTGCATGGGAAATTAATATTAACACAGAAGTTTATTTGAAAAAATAATTTTGCAAGCACTCCACACGTAAAGGTTCTGTGTGAAAAATCCCCCAAATTTTGGCAGAAAGAAGAGAATAATGAGGCCGCTGGCATGTATGAATGTGTGTGTGTGTGTGTGTGTGTGTGTGTGTGTGTGTGTGTGTGTGTGTGTGTGTGTGTGTGTGTGTG
>JBBPDE010000134.1:18965859-18976275 GCA_037974605.1 Nannopetersius ansorgii
TATATACAGTGGTGATATATGTATATATCAACACTGTGCATTTCTACTGCTTGGCACTTTACATTTTTAGCAATTTTGAGGGATTTATTAGCTGCAATGAAAACATTAACATGCTTTAGTGCAATCAATGAATAAGGCTGGGCTTCATGAATGTGTGCCAGCTACAACCCTATTTAAAAGCTGTCTCTACATGCAGATCGTGTGGTTTCCTGTAGGTGTTCTCTTCCTTGTTTGGGGAATCTAATCATGTATGTACAGTGTCAGTATACTGTAAGAGTGCTTGTGTTTAGGGTGATCATATTCTTTGTGTAATTCATCCGCATGACTGTGTAACAACATCGTGAACACATTGACGCATTTCTGTCTCTCTCAGTGTTCTCAGGTCATGTCCCCTCTCTGAGTGACTGTGGAATGCCATGTCAGGGTGAGTGTATGTGTGTGTGCTGTACTGGTCCATGTGTGCTTTGGACACTGGGGTGGGGGCAATGGCCTCAAGCCCCCTCCTAACCTTCTCCAATAACAAACACAGGAAGCTGCTGTCGCCCGACAAGAGCAGACACAGAACAGGCCAAGAAAGTGAAGAATTCTCCTCTTTTTTAATACAAATGGAAATGGATTCAGCTTTGTCAATAAATCATATTAATATTCACAATTATATCTGATACTGGTTATGTATTGTCATTATATTGACAGTGGTGATATCTTTTAATCATATTGATAGTAGTGCTATAATCATATGTTATAATACTGATGTTGGTGAGAGTATGCATGTTTGCATGCATGTAAGTTTGCATCTCAGCATTAAGCTGATCCAGGCTCAGGTACTGATAAAATTGTCGAATTCCATAATGGATATACATTGTTTATATGTGCAGTTTAGTATTGAGCAATGTTGAAAGAAAGCCATATTGGGATATTTTAGGTGTAAGGTATATTTTGTAATATATCAGCAAATTCATGCACTGATTAACTGCTAATACAGTAGTAACTAGATGTAACAACTAAGGTAATATGATTATACTGATACATCATTAAATTTCAATACTGTGCAATATATTCAAACATAATAACAAACTTCTGAAACCAGTATCTGATGTTCTTCACAATTTACTCATTCCCAACTCCACCTGCTGGCTAGGACTTCCCAACAATGAATGCTACCAAGAGGGGAAGGTGAGGGCTAGCACATGCATTCTCTGAGACACATGAAGCCCCACTTTGTGTTTTCCAACTCCTGCTGAATTGCATAGCTCAGAACATCATTCCTCTGAATGAGGGGGGGTGGGGTGTAAGGAGGGCTAGCCTACCTACCCAGAGCAAGCGAGGGTAATAAATCCCTGCCTGGACTACGTTTTGGTCCCCCAGGGGAATCAAACTCACAGTCAGACCAATGTTTAAATGACTGGCTGTTGATTAAACATGATTAAACATGGACTTTATTATTATTTTGATTAAAAAATTATTTGTGTTCAATCAGGGGGGAGCCCTTTTTGATCAAACTGGCAATTGCACTCTGTTGGAGTCTTCTGTGATCTCAGCCTAGTGTCACAATAATAATAATCAACCGATGTGTTGTGCAGCCCTAGTGCGGGCCAAAGTGAACACCAGTGGCCTGAGATTGATAACCACTCATGCGTCAGTGGCTGCTGAAGCCTTGCATGTCTGAGTGAGCGCTTCAAAGTCAGGCTATGCTTTCCAAAGCCACGCCACATGCAAAAACAGCCTGAGGTAGGACAGCGAAGAGAGGGGAAAAATTGGAATTCATGTTGATTTTAGGCCACTGAGGATATGATGGATAAGGTAGATCTCCTCTTGTCCAAACAGCAAACAGTCATACATCCTCTGAGCTCCCTCATCAAAGAAATTGTGGCCAGCCACAGTAGAGGATGCTGGCAGGCAAATAATGAAGCTGGCGCAGCAGCACTGTTTTGATACCCAGGCCTGCAGAGACACTGTCCTCTAGATGATGGTCAGCAGCAGCAGCAAGGGATGTGCACTGCTGCTGAACCATGATATTAACAATGACATTTTCTGAAACACACAGAGGCCAGATTCATATCAGGCAAGGCTCTTTCAACAAGAGTGAGAGTGTGAGGAGCACGAGCAAGACTGGAATGGATGCCGAGTTTCTTAGACAGTAATGCTTGCTCTGAAATGGCTGTACAATTAAGGTAACCGCACGCACACAGTGGAGGCAGTAGGAAGTGGGTGGACACAGAGGAACTTACAGAGGTAACGTGTAATTACATGCTCTGCAGGGAGGAAAAGACAAGTCACTTTGCCTTACATCCTGTAACAGGGCGAAGACGGAGGTTGGGTGCTCATTAGGCCCGGACACTTTCTCCAAGGATGGAAGTTAGGTGCTCATTAGGGCTGCACGATATAAACTAAGTATCACTGATAATGCTACACAGCAGTTGATGTAGGATTTGCAGTATTAAATTGGTGCACCATTCTGCATGGAACAAAAATATATGGGCTTGTTTGGAAAATATATGTTCGATATACACAGTTTGAACTATTTATTAGCTACCCCTTTGTACTACAGACAGTGTCCATCAACTCCAATGTCACTTCAAACCCTCACTGCAGCATTTTGCACTCCACACTCTAAATACCTCACTGCATCATTTTGCACTAGATATTCTATTAATACTGTAAAGATTAAACCTTTTCTGTACTTGTAAATACTAAACACTTTTTACAATGTTATTTTCTTAATATTGTACCTATTTTCTAAATTTTATATATATTTCATTCTCATAGATATATTAAATTCTTAAAATGTACAAATTTTTACATTTATTTATCCGTATACTTTTATGTATTTATGTAAAGTTGAGAGAACACGAGCCTAAGAATTTCATTACGGTAATGATGCTACATTGTTAAATGACAATAAAACTTGAAACTTAACTATAAAAGTACACTTTGTAGTTCATGATTACAGAATGTTGTCCCTGCTTCTCTGCCCCCTTTATCTGGTTCACAGAGTGGATCACACAGGATCACACACAGATTCCAGATTCCTTTATTGTCATTGTAGACCATACACTGAAGTTTGGTGCACTCAAGAATTGGGTTTTATTAAAGACAAAATATGTAGTAACAGATAAGTTGCAATGTAGAGTCCAGAACCCATGGTGGGTGTAAAGTGGAAAAGAGTGCAATGCTAATGCTTTATTTTAATGAGGTTTCGTTAATGAGTTCAGAGTTGTGTGGTAATGGCTTTGGGGAAGAAACTGGTCATGAATCTTGTAGTGCGTGTTATGATGGGCCTATTGTGTTTACCAGAGAGCATCAGTTCAAACCGATGATGGCCAGGATGGGATGGGTTTTTGAGGGTGCTGTGTGTCTTTTGCAGACAATGGTGTAGATGTCATCCAAGGCAGGTAGCTGTAGGTTTATGATGTTTTGTGTAGTCTTTATGATTCTATATAGGGCCTTTTTGTCTGCGGCAGAGCTTCTGCTGTACCACATCAGGATGCCATATGTGATGACACTCTCTATGGAGCAGCAGTAGAAGGTTGTTAAATGCTGCTGTGACATGTTTACCTTCCCGAGTGTTCTCAGAAAGTACAGATGCTTTTGTGCTTATTTGACAAGAGTTGTGGTGTTTGTTGTCCATGATAGCAGCTGTGCTATAGCAGTAAATTCTGCGTCCACTCACCACCCTTTTTATTAGACACATCGAACCTGTTGGTCCACTGCAGATGTAAAGTTACAGATGATAGCTCATCTGTTGCTGCACAATTTGAGGTAGTTCTCCTTCATCATTGGTCAGTCCAGCAGTGATAATGAGGTGTACTGCTGCATGTTATCCACTCTTTGTAACACACACACACACACACACACACACACACACACATGCAAAAAAACATTTTGCTACCATGTCAATATCACTGGTGCGCTGAAAAAATCCACAAATCACATAATACCTCTTCCCTGGTGGTCCAGTGATAGACCCCTAAACATTAATGAAGAAAGTTAAGGGGGCTTACAAATGATGCAGGAAAAACAGAGGAATTGCAGAGTGTTACTGTAGTGCAGTGCACCTATTGTAAATGGAGCTGATATAATGGATACTTTGCAGATACAAGACAGGTGTACTTCATGAAATGTAAACACCTTGGTTCATTAAATCATCCAGGAACACATACACTATATTGGCAAACGTATTCACTTACCCACTGTAATAATTCAATTCAGGTGTTCCAATCATTCCATGGCCTCAGGTGTAGAACTTCAAGCCCCTAGGCTTGCAGACGCTTCTACAAACATTAGTGAAAGAATGGGTCGCTCTCAGGAGTGAATTCCAGCATGAAACTGTGAAAGGATGCCACCGGTGCAACAAGTCCAGTCGTGAAATTTCCTCGCTACTAAATATTCCACAGTCAGCTGTCAGTGGTATTATAAGAAAGTGGAAGTGATTGAGAACGACAGCAATTCAACCACAAAGTGGTGCCACGTAAACTGACGGAGCGCGGTCAGCGAATGCTGAGGTCACCGACTTTCTGCAGAGTCAAACGCTACCGACCTCCAAACTTCATGTGGCCTTCAGATTAGCTCAAGAACAGCATAAAGAGCTTCATGGAATAGGTTTCTGTGGCTGAGCAGCTGCATCCAAGCCATACATCACCAACTGCAATGCAAAGCGTCGGACGCAGTGGTGTAAATCACGCCACCACTGGACTCTACAACAGTGGAGGCGCGTTCTCTGGAGTGATGAAACATGCTTCTCCATCTGGCAATCTGATGGACGAATCTGGGTTTGGTGGTTGCCAGGAGAACTGTACTATCTGACTGCATTGTGCCAAGTGTGAAGTTTGGTGGAGGGAGGATTATGGTGTGGGGTTGTTTTTTCAGGAGCTGGCCCCTCAGTTCCAGTGAAAGGACTCTGAATGCTTCAGCAGCCCAAGAGATTTTAGACAATTTCATGCTCCCAACTTTGTGGAAATAGTTTGGGGACAGACCTTTCCTGTTCCACCAAGACTGCTCCAGTGCACAAAGCAGGGTCCGTACAGACATGGATGAGCGAGTTTGGTGTGGAAGAACTTGACTGGCCTACACAGAGGTCTGACCTCAACCTGATAGAACACCTTTGGGATGAATTAGAGCAGAGACTGCAAGCCAGGCCTTCTCGACCCACACCAGTGTCTGACCTCACTAATGTGCTTCTGGAAGAATGGTCCAAAATTCCCATAAACTCACTCCTAAACAAACAATATATTGTGTAAACCTGGTAGTCATATCTTTACTCTGTTGGCTTGCTAAAACTTCATTTGGGAGCTTGCAAGTGTTAGACTTTAGAGTTGAATGTGTTCTGTGGCAGAAGCTTCATTCTAAGTGCCAACATCACAGTGTATAATCCAAGCATGCCACGTCCAGCTTTGCACGTTGCTGAAAAAAGTAAATAAAAGGAAAATATTTGGTAGAGAGAAGCCCTCAAGTGAAAAACTGCTTGAACACAGCCTTGTTCAGCATTTATGCAAAGTCAACATTATCATGTGGAACACTAAGCTTGAAACTGCAAAGCAGTCAACATCATGATGTTGATTTCCAGCTGAGAACCGAGTCTGCATTTCTTGACACACTGGAGGTGCTGGCACTGTTTCCACTGCTCCACCACGCAAAAGCCAATGACATTAGGGATCAATTAGTAATTCAGGTAACATGAGAAAATAAGAGGCTTTAAAATGCTGTCTGCATTATAATGTGACTGTTTTCACTGACACAGACCATAGAAATTAGACTGTGGCAGTGAGGGGTGAAGGTACAAAGGTAAAACCCAGGCTTGAAATATTAGGAGAGACAAGAAAGGCAGAAGAAAATTATGATGTATTAGATCTCATATTTACTGTCATAAAACAGTGGTTTGTTCATTTATGAGAGGAGAAGTCAAGAGTGTTCAGAAGAAAGATGAGGTACATTGGTTAATTAAACCAGCATGTGGGAGGAGAAGTACGAGCAGAGGAATGAGAGAAGAGAGCCTAGCGGAGATGAGTTATATACTCTGCGGAGGAGACACGGGGGATTAACCAAATCTCTGAGTCCTCTCTGAGATCTCCCTGGCTTCACTCGCTGTCTGACTGCAGAGAGTTAGACGGAGAAGGAGAGAGAAACGGGTAAACAAGAGAAACATTGTGTAGAACTGGAAGAAGCACAATCATGGGCAAGATTACCTAAGGCTCAAAAGTGGAGATAATTGTTTTAGGACAAGAACATTTTCTCAGAGAGAAGATGGATTTGGGAAAAGCTCCAAAGCAAGAATGGAGTGATTGCTGTGCGATTTGTACATTTTGCACAGCTAATGATAGGACAGAGAACAAGCAGAACTGTGATGTCACAAAGTGATTGGCTCAGGCAGAGCCATTGGGCTTCTGTGGTTTGGGTGTGCTGGAGAGGGGCTTGGAGAAGTCCCCAGCTTGGAGTTCCATTCCTGGTCCCAATTTCTTGTCTGTTGTATTTCCTTACCCGTTTCTCCCCTGCTGCTTTGGGAACAGAGCAGCTGTAAGAACATGGGCATTGTATTCTGCAAGCGGAGCAGCCACAAGGTTATAAAACCATCCTCATAGGCAAAGCCAAATAATCACCCCCAGCACTCAAGCACACACCATGAACTTTAGAGGTACTGCTGATACTGGTGCATTAATTCTGTGGTCTATATTCTCCATTTATTCTGCAAATTCATTCTTACATATTACAATCAGTATAGAACTTAAGAGTTCTGAATGGACTTATTTTTGGGCTCCAAAGGAGTCCCTGGAGTTGCAAGAGGCCTTGGCTTGCAAAAGGGTGCACATCACCAGAAAATCTTCAAGCTTGAATGAATGGTTTGGCAAAAACTTTACACAATTTTCTCACTCATGTCAGATGTGGTTGATCAGCCAAGACATGTTTGATATCCATACTTTACTTTTTTAGTTTAGAGCTACAAGGCAAATGCAGCTAACAGAGTCAAAAAATCACATATTATTCACCAAAACTCGACCCACCAGGTTTTTATTAATGTGGTTCTGACAGGTTGATATGGTTTAACATGACTTAACTGTGTTAATGGAAAGCATCAACCCCCTTTCTCACCCCTCAAACCCACTCTTCAAAAAGACTACAACAGGAAATGAGTTATAAAAGCGGTTTGGTTTGGATTTTTTCCTAACCTTTTCATGCTTTAATGATTATCAATCTACTGCTTATAAAAACCGGAGGTTCTTAAGCCTGACTGAAGTAAACTGTTCATCACCCAGGGGAACTGGCTCTGGATGCACTCTCATCAAGAGGCCCTAGTCAGACATGAAAGCGCAAGTCATTTACACATGAAACAAGCTACCACACCATAAACTTCATTTAATTAAGTTGCCATCCAGATTATTGTCAGCCCTGTAAAATGATTTACCTACTCAAGCATGATTTGCCTACTCAAGAAATCTGTTGCAATATATAAACCATGGATGGATGTAAAGGACCAAACAGATGCTTTTACCGATGGCTGAACTGTATCGTCATGTACATCGTTATTACAGGTGGCTGATGCTCTTTGTGGCACTTTTTTCATGTGGCGAACGGCATAAACATACAAATCAAGAAGATGTTTTATCCCAACCTATGTAACATAACAACACACGGTGATGGTGTACACTTCTGAAAATGTTCACTTAGACAAAAGTTCATGGAAAGACACTTTATACACTTACAAACATTTGGCAAAAGAGCTGTTATATCAGCAAATACTGAAATAACTTTGGCACTAAGACAGCCCCTTCTAAAAAGAACAGTCTTGTTGATTGGATAAGCAAAAGTCCTGTATGGTATGAAGAATGGAATGAGCAGACTGGCTGTTAATCAAAAGGGCTGCAATCAACAAAGACATCAAAACTACATAGTGCAGAGAACCATTAATATCTACAGATCTGCAAAAATATCATTCTGTTTCATTAACTGAATAAATAATTCAGATGATAGTGATCTTTAGCAGTTAACTTGGTAAAGGGAACTCAAAAGGAAAGGTGCTGAGGCTCTACTGGGCTTCGTTATTAGTCTGGGGTTCTAGTACGACCCTGTGGCGGTCCCGGATGCAGGAGAGAGCGGTACGGGGAATTCTCTTCGCATCAATGTGGTTGTTCTCCAGATGAAGGGCCACCAGAGAGGAGGGTTCAGTCATTCTGACTTTACACACTGACTTTGCTGGAACAGAGCTGTAAAACATAAATTGCATACAGAGTTATGGACTGATAAACCTCCGATAAGTGCTTGAGCACATACAGTTAATCAACACCACCCTGTGAAAGAGTTTAAAATATGATGTGGTTAAGTTGTTTTCCAGTTCTAGTTTCTGGAAATGTACATTTGGATAAGGTTCCGAATGGCAGGGCTATGGGAACATGACTAGCAGATGATGATGTACTGTACATTTGAATCCACACAATTACTGGCAGGCTGCCAAAGGAAACACGCAAATATTCTAATTAGTCTGGAGTTTTCAGTTCATGTAGTTCACTGTTCCCTCGGGTGGTGCATGCACATTGCTCCGCCTGCCATAATTGGATAGGATGGCCCGAAGGCTGCGACAAGCTTATGACTTTGAAATGCAATCCAAACCAATAAAAACTATGAGTGGATTTTGTGAGGGAAGAGAGTGACAGTGGGAATAGGGCAGGAAAACAAACTGTTCACTCTCAAACTGAGTTCAGTTTCAGGCAACGGAAGTCACTGGAATTACAAAACAAGCCTTTATTTTAAACATTTGTCACTTAAGTTTTGTTTAAAATCTGATGAAAATGTGGATTGTAAATCTACAGTTGATACAGTTGTGTGTGTGAGGTCTCATGTTAGTGACGTTGTTAACATTCAATAGACATAAACTGTAAATATAAAAATATATTTAGTGTTACATGCAATAGAACCAACAAAAATACAGTAATAACTAAAAACATGTGCTAGATTGCCTACATGCCAAACCTGAGGACAAAATAGTGTAAAATTGCGGAGAATTTGAGCAAGAATTCATTCAGTGTAATTTCTGAACCTAATGTCAATAAGTGCCGCTTTATATTTCTGCCTTAAAGCTAATTAAACAGAGATCTTGAGGTGAACACAGGTTGTCCTGTGTCTAAAGATGAGGTTATGAGAGACCGGCTTCTAAGCCAGAGCAGAGATCACAGTCGGATTCCAAACTCTCCCCGTACTCACGTAATGCGGTTGTGATCCAGCCGCAACAGCTGCAGGTTCTTGAAGTGGCGGATGTTCCGTGGGATGCTTTCAAGCCAGTTGTTGTCCAGGAGAAGCTCCACCAATGTTTTGTAGGCTCCCCGGAATGACTTCCCCAGCAGCCCTTCCTCCAGCAGCTGGTTATGGGAGAGGCGCAGAGACTGAAGGCCTGGACGAAGGTGGCTCAGCATGTAGGGGGGGATGGAATGGATGTGATTGTGCTGGAGAGAGAGTTGTCGTAAAACTCTGGGCAGATAAGGGGGCACCACAGACAACTGATTATGAGACAAGTCCAAGGCCTCCAGTTTCCTGTGAGTGTAGGGGAAGAGAGAGAACTATGTTCATTACATTTCTATATCTCAACTCTAGCACATAAAGGCTCTACATTTTTTCAAAAATTGCGCATTTAAAAAATGCCCAGTGAATCTTCATATGCATTTTGCGTTTTTATATGTAGTGTTAAAATTGATTCTTATGGGACTATTTTATGTTACGAGGCAGACAGCATATTTCCTTTTTTCCTATAAGGGAGCCTTTAACCTACTACTACGAGAGCAGTGTTCTCTAGAAGGAGGCATTTGACACTGTTCCACTCAGAATCAGAAATATCATGGTAACATCAGTGGCATTTAAATTGTATTTGTACTGGGTGTACAGGTTTTTTTTTAACAGCCTAGAAACATCACATTATTTGGAGATTCTTCAAACTCTAAAAAGGCCTTCCACAATCCATCCATCCATCCATTATCTGAACTGTTAATCCCTAACCAGGGTTGCAGAAGATGCTGGAGGCCATCCTGGTGTTCAGAGAAACACCCTAAACAGGTTGCTAGTCCATCACAGGGCAGACACTCAGATACACATTCACTCTGAGGTGTAATTTAGCATCACCAATCCACCTGACATGCATATCTTTGGACAGTGGGAGTGCCTGGTAGAAACCAATTTAGACACAGGGAGAACATGCAAACTTCTCACTGTGAGGCAACTGTGCTACACACAATTCCACTGTGCCTCCCATTCCTTTACATTCATTTACAAAAAATATTCTTTGTAGAAGTATTCACTTTATTTCAGAAACCAGATGTGGGCAGTACCTTCATTTATTTCAAAAATGGTGCCACAGTGAAGGCTGAAGGCTTTACAATGCAACATGCAACAAGAATAAACCTGCATAAACATACAAGATTGATACTTTAAGAAAACATT
>JBBPDE010000134.1:18998636-19015880 GCA_037974605.1 Nannopetersius ansorgii
AGAGAGAGAGAGAGAGAGAGAGAGAGAGAGAGAGAGAGAGAGAGAGAGAGAGAGACAGAGACAGAGACAGAGACAGACAGAAAGATAGATAGATAGAAAGGTGGAGCTTTTGATACAGTTTCACCAAAATAACCTCCCAACACCCTTTCAAGTCCACAAACTTTGGACTGGATATAATCCTGTGGGAAAATGAAATTTTGTCCAATTATTTATAAACCAGAAGGAATTATGTGATGTTGAAGAACTGAGTGATACTTTCTCTTTTTTAGTATATAACACAACACAGTCAGTGAACTAAATACAGACCTGATTTGGCTTCTTCAAAACTAATAGTTTGAGCCTCTATGACTAATAATATGTTATTAAACATGAGAAAATACTGAAAACCTGTCGCTTACATTTGTTCAAAGCATTTCTAATGGGGTTTTTTTTGTAATAAAGTTTTATTATCATTGATTTTTTTAATTGGAGGTTGGATCCAAACTCCTGGCTATAAATAGCCTACCTATCCACCTCCTTAAGCTACATAAGGAAACACTGCTGTTTAATGATGTATATATTTAGGTTAAAATATCACCCCAAATAGATATATTGCCCAAGAGATATTTTTACAAAAGTCATTTTTTACGATATTAGACTATGATTTAAATGTTGTTATCTTTTACAACTTAAGAACAAGTGAATACTTGAGAACAAGTAATTACTGATTACCATTATTATCTTTTACAACTTAAGAACAGGTGCTAAAAAAGCCAGTTTGTGGTCCATAAACCTTAGGAAGCAAAAAGCCTGGGATTTTAATGGATTAAAGATATGCATATGAAGTCAAGGATTGTCCTGTTTTCCAAACAAGTTTCAATGAATAGAGAGGTTCCCAGCTCTCTAGTGGCCTGGTCTCTTCCACAAACTCCAAAGCTTCTCCAGACTGAATTAATAGACTGCCAACAGGTGTGAAAATAATGGTGCCATTGGAGTTTGACAAAGGCCTGGCTGTTTATGGCCATTTCCCTTTGTGTCCACATCCATTGGCCTTGCCTACAGCAGAGGGCCGATGCTTCTCTAACAGTGATTGGCAAATGCAGGTGACCGGCGGTTAAGTTTAGAGCTTGATATGGGCCTGCCGGCCGCAGCCAAAGGGAGCAGCGCCAAGGACTTATTGTCATAACTCACGCTCTCCTGCCTGTTGTCTCTGACATTCTTCCCCTATTTATAGCCTATTCCATCCTTTACTCCATTCTCTCTTGCCCTCTTTCTTTTTCTATCCCCCTCTCTGCCCCTCACTCAGATAGGAAAGGGGAGTGACAGCAGGCTTTGTCTTTTTCTGAGGCAGTCATTCCACGCATAAAGGCCAGGGAAGGTGGCCCTACGACTCTTTGTCCCGTGTCCACCGTGGTGTGAGGAGTGCTGGATTAACCTGCAGCAGCAGTTTGAAGAAGGGCACCCAAACTCAGGACAGTCATGGATGATGTATATAAAGCAGCGGTAAGTTATTATTACATTTGAAAGAATTATGGGAGAAAAATGTTTGAAATCTAAAATACTCAGGCACCAATACATGTTCTCTTTGTAGAGGGTCTCAGTTATGCCTTACTTTTTCCATAGCAAAGTAAGAACTAAAGTAGTCAGGAGCATCAGGCTAGCAAGTACTCAAGGTTATATCAATATCTGAGGTTGAACTGTGGGAAGTGCAGTTTAAAGGGCTTAGATCCTTAAGCTAATGTCAAACTTTTAATCTGCTTGATGTGAATCAGTGGTGGTGCAGCACAGTCTAACGGCGCTAAAAATATCATACAATGGCTGGTGAATGACTGAAGGGTCAGGAGGACAGCAGTTACTGAGTTTAACAACGCCTAGAGTATCTGGTGTCTGGTGGCTAGGTGTTAACGTAGGCGTCAAAAATAAAATGGGAAACTTGTGCGATCAGCATCCGAGGAATGACATCTTGTCACGATATATCAGATTACTGTTTAAAAGCTCCAGAGTCTTCAGCTGTTTCTCTTCCCTCCACGTAACAGGTCGAGAACTTAACAGAGGAACAGAAAAATGGTAAGGCCTGCTTTTTCAGTCTCTATGTATAGATGAAGTGTTGTAGACCTGCGTCTCTGTTTAGTCCTGTTGCCTTGACAATCAAACTCTAAAGTGTTATCAAGTCATGCCACATGTCTGCCTCTGGTGTGTGTGAACGTGTCTCTGGCAGAGTTCCGTGCTGCCTTTGACATCTTCGTGCAGGACGCTGAGGATGGCTGCATCAGCACCAAGGAGCTGGGGAAGGTGATGAGGATGCTGGGACAAAACCCCACTCAAGAAGAGCTGCAGGAAATGGTGGACGAAGTAGACGAGGACGGTGCGGCGTTTACTTAAGACATTTGGACACGGACACACAGAATCCCACATTTTTGTATAAATGCTGTCTCTGTTGCCCCCGTTTACACATATCACTACGAAACCAAACCCCTTAATTTTGACCAAAATTTCCAGGAAATTAAGGTAAATTAAGATGAAAAGTGCACATTTTAAGACCGATGAAGGGGTAAAACTACTGAATTTACCCCTTACTATTTCAAAACTGCTTCTTAAATAATACATCCTAAATTAATGCGATATATTTAAGATATATTTAAGAGGTTTCACACCCGTGCCTTAAACCCACTTCTAAGGAAAATGATTGGCCACTTAGTTCAAATTAAGGGGTTTGTTGTATTATGTGGGGTAAATTAAGGTAGGGTTACACACATTTTATGTAACCTACACTGTGTTTCATGTACTCTTTTTTTATTTGGTTACTAGGAAACATGCCCCCACAATCATAGGGAACCGACTTCTTTCAATACCAAAATAGCATACTCTGAAAGACAAACATTGATTGATACAAAGTAAACCTACACTACTACTATGAGAGTTAACCTCTTCATACAACCCCCAATTCAAAAGGTTTATATTCAAATGTGTGTAAATGTTTAGGCAGCGGCACAGTAGACTTTGATGAGTTCTTGGTGATGATGGTGCGCTGCATGAAAGAGGAGAGCAAAGGAAAATCAGAAGAGGAGCTAGCGGAGGTCTTCCGCATGTTCGATAAGTAAGGAACCAGTAATCAAATTAATGATCATCAATCATTCACTTACTCCAGTTTAAGTGCCGATTATTTTGTCTCTCTCTCTCAGAAACGGAGATGGCTACATAGACCTAGATGAGCTGAAGAACATGCTGGAATCCACAGGGGAAGCGATCACTGAGGATGACATTGAGGAGCTCATGAAGGACGGAGACAAAAACAATGACGGAAAGATCGACTATGACGGTACGTTTTCACCCAGGACACAAAAAACTATTCTAGAAGTCAAATCGCTATTCAGTTCATTGCTTATAGAAGCTAATATATTCTTAAACCTACAGAGTTCCTGGACTTCATGAAGGGTGTAGAGTAAACCCTGCCTGCAGACCCTGACGCAGCTCCACTGGATCCACCACCTCACTCCCTCACTCCCTGTACCAAAGATGGGACATTACGATCATCCCCCTTAACTCAGTCCAGAGAACATGTAACATGTACACAAATGTGTTGAGAAACATGGAGAAAAAAACACATGTAAATATTCATTACTCCCTAGAATATATTATTTAAAACACTGTACACCTAACACTGTATCTTTGAACATCAATGAAGCTACAACCTTGTGATTAAAAAAAAGAAAACCAAACAAGCACCTGTAATGTGCACTTGTATCACTTAAATGTCATTTTCTGGGATGAAAAGACAAAACAAGCCCAATTAAACATTCACATGCAGTAAGCCACTGTGCTAGCTTGGCACATGTTCTTTAATTATACAACAGTAAGTGATCTTAAAATAGAACTTAACACTTAGACTGTGTGAACAGTTAATTTTATTACAGTATATTGAAGGCAGTTTTAACCAGATACATGTTCACACCAGCAATGAATACTTCAGTAACACGACACGGGTCACATAATCCGTTGCGTCAAAAGCAACTCTGGCATAATTTAGTAGCTTACAGACAAGTAGTTCCACATTAGAGACTACAGGCCTCTCCATCACCCCTTCTTAAGCACCACCATTTCAAATAATTCATTTGCAAGCACATTTAAGCACTTGTACTGGAGAGACAGATGACAACAGGACGAGGACTGTAATGAAGTGGTCGTTTTAGCAGGTGAGACAAGATCCTGGAAGAATGTACAAACTGGAATGCCAATGAAGATAAACTTGCGTGATAGTTGCACCATTTTACAAATGAAATGCTTCAATACATCACTAATGACGTTTCTAAAGGAATGTGTAACAATGTGAACACTGCAAACCTTTCAAAAGCTGCAACTACGGTTTTAAAGGCAAATGTAAGTGAAAAACACGCTCTTAAGAGGGGGAGGGATCGAAAATCTATAAGATTTCATTAAGTACAACGTGCCGAGTACAGGAGCACTTCTTACAGAACAGAAGCCGTTCTCTAGGTGTTAGTGCAAGGTTTTGGTAAAGCAGAAGGAGGGCGGGTTTTCAGAAGAGGCTCTCAGTTGGCGAAGGTGCGTCTGACTGCTGCCACAATGCACTTGGTACTGATGCCAAACATGTCCAGCAGCTCCTGGGGTTTGCCACTCTGGGGCACCCGGCTAACGGCCAGTCGATGGACCACAATGCCTGGCTCCTCCCCCACTGCGGACAGAACAGCCTCTCCCAGACCACCTGTGCACAGCAAGACAATATTCCAACAGCAGGAGATGAGAAAATGACTGTTACTTGAGCTACAAACAAAATTCATAGATAACTCAATTACTAAAAACTTAAACTCTACTACAAATGATCAGATGCATCACCTAAATATCTATAAAAACATCCTGGTTCTACTTAATTTACACATGCAGGAGCAAGACAGACTTTCTTTCCTTGCTTTATTTCAGTTTAGCAATTGTGACCGTGTGAAACACATTTTGGGAAAATCCTTGGTACACAAACCAGGACTTTATGATCTACATTTTTCCTCCAGCCCTTTGCGTATCTAGCGAAGCGGTAAGCTTTGTGGCTCCCCGGGTACTGTTTAAAGAGCCACTTTAAATCAATAACATTGATTTTCACCAGTGGAAATCAAGTCCTAATTTTTTCTCACCCCATCATATTCATAAAAATAGCAGCACTTGCATATATTGCCAAAGTCACTTTCACTTCTATTGATCCACGCAAAGAGTGAAGTCACTTTCTTTTAGAGAAGTGCAAATAATCATTTACCCTCTTTGTAGTGGTCCTCCACTGTGATCACTCTGCCACCAGTGGCACGAGCACTGGCCACAATGGTTGCAGCATCCAGGGGCTTAATGGTGAATGGATCGATTACACGGATGTTGACACCTGAGGGACAGACAAATTGATAAGGTTTTTAAAACAGCCATCCTTGTTACACATGCATATTTCCACACAAGTGTGTTTGATTGGGATGTTCTGCAAGGACAAATGTTTTATTTTGGACAGTAGAGGGCACTCTTACCTTCTTTGGCCAGTTGGTCATGTGCAGCCAGGGCTTCATGCAGCGTCACTCCAGCTCCAATCACAGTCACCTGATCACTGTTAGACTGACGCACCACCTACAGGACAGAAAGGGAACCAGCACCAAAGTACATTAAACAAATGCTAAATATGCGCGTATCAGTCTCACAGAGAGGCCCTGTGTGCATATGATGGATTCCAAGTACATTTAACATGCAGGTGTCAGACCTCAAATACTTGCTTAAATGACAACACAGTGCACTAGACTAAACTTGAGCGATTAAGTACTACAACAAAATCAGGATAATTAATAATGTCTTATTTGTTACAAATATGCAGCTACAAGCATATAGTGCCCAAACTGGCTAAATGGCCATTTTCTTAGTTGTTGCTTACTGATGCAGTTCTTACTTATGTAAATGTATTTGCCTCAAGTCAAGTAAAGCTTTATAAAAAAGCTATTAACTTTAGGAAACACCAACCAATTGAGCACTAGGATGGCAGGACTAAGCTGCGCATGTGAATGTACACTCTTACCTTAGCCTTGCCAACTTCAAATTTCTCCCCAGAGTCATAGAGAACTGCTGTGTCTGGCCGACTGGTTCGGATGAAACAGATACCCTGAAAACGGACGGAATATTAATTAATCTTCGCAGTGGGCCACAGCTGGTCGGCATTTGGCCTTCTGTCAGACCACAGAATTGACAGAAAATGTCTTGTTCTGTACATCAAGCAGTAAAGAGGGTTCACACCTTCGTATTGGCGGCCAACTCCACAGCCCTCTCAGTGGACACACCATCACTGGGGTAGAACACAGTGCATGTTGGGATAGCACGGAACATCGCAAGGTCCTCCAAAGCCATCTGAGAAGGGCCATCCTCACCTAAGCAAAATGCACATCATTAATGTGAAAAGTCCCAAGAATAAGAGATTATATAAATATATTATATATTTTTCTCAAGTCTTACCGATGGAAACACCACAGTGGGATCCTACAAGATTGACATTAGACTGGGAAATGGCTGCCATGCGGATCTGGTCATAAGCACGAGAAAAGAATGCAGCAAAAGTGCTGGCAAATGAGACGGCGCGGTCACGGGTGGCACAACCAATCGCCACACTCACCTGTGAGAACAGAAACAGTTAAACAGGGGATTTAGGTTGTGCTGAATTATTGTAAAGCAACATTAAACAACATTTAAAGATCAACGCTCTAAAATTCCTCTCCTTTTTTCATAGCTCACTGGGATCATATTTACTTAAGACTTGACTCTTCCATGCCAGAGAATAGTAGAGATTATTCCTGAGAGCGATAAGTAGCAAGGTGGGACAGCCAATAAGTATAGAGTAAGAGATTACAGCGCTGGAGCTGATTACAGTTCAACAGGGTGAGGTCAAGATATCTTTAGTGCACAATCAGTATTAATAAAACACACCCTTAGCGCATACAGCATATCAAAACCACAATTTCAAATCCAGATTCGGTGAACTTCTACACCTACTGATTTTTTTCCGGCACAAGTATAAACAAAAGACAGCAGGAATGCGCGCACACACCATGTTCTGCTCAGCAATGAAGCATTCAATGTAGCGATCAGGATGGGCTTTCTTGAAGATGTCAGAGAAAGTGGAGTTTTTCGTATCTCCATCCATTGCCACAACACGCTGGCTGGCATCACCCATCTTCTTTAGAGCAACACCATAGGCTTTTCTGGTAGAGATCTATGCAAGTACATGAAACACCAGATTTACAAGTACATTCAATGAGCAAAAGATGAAAATAAGTCTTATGTTTATTGCAGCGTTTAAGACTGATTATACAGAATCCAACAAAATAAGTATTTATTTTGCTTTCAACTGCCAAATATGTGATCTTGTCTCACGATTACCTTATCTCCAAGCTTGTATTCTGGAGCACAAAGCAGGTGAATGGGAGTGTGGTCTACAGGAGCTGCATCCTCATTAGGCAGCTGAGGCTGGAGGGGTTTATTGGGAGCCTGAATCTGAGCCTTGAGATCAGAGAGCAGCGCATCCACGCGGTCCTTAGGCATGGGCTTACCATGCCAGTTATCCTGATCCTCAATTCCTGAAGAGAGAATTCATAGCACGTCAGTGAACACAAAGTTGATAAATATACTGCAGCCCTGGAAAACAAGCCATGATATAAATAGCAGAGGAATAACAATTACATTGGCACCATTGTTGGAACAGCATACCGGCTAATTCTGATTTACGTATGGACTCACCTTTGAGACCTTTGCCCTTGAAGGTTTTGGCAACAATGGCAGTGGGCTTTCCTTTGAATCTCTCTGCATGCCAGAGAGCCTTACAAAGCTCCTCCACATCATGGCCATCGACCACATAGGTGTTCCACCTTAAGGAGACACAGAGAGGCATTATATTATATAAACATAAGTAAGGTGCTCAGGAACGAGTCATCAGCAGTAAGATGCCTTTATAAACTGAGGTTTTAACTGAAATAAGGAAAATGGTAGAAACTCCAGAGAAAGAGCTGCAGAGTGTGTAAGGGAGCCTGCACTCACCCAAAAGCCTTGCAGCGCTCCTGGAAAGTGGCTGTGTCATGTTTCAGTGGGGCTGCCTCACTCTGACCCAGACGGTTCACATCTAGGATGGCCACCAGGTTGTCAAGGCCATAGTGGGAGGCAAAAGCCATGGCCTCCCACACGGCACCCTCTGAGCATTCGCCATCTCCCAGCATGCAGTACACACGGTAGCTGGAAATGGGGAGGCTACGTTAAACTGACAGCAAACACAAACCAAGATTCAATGCATGTACAGTTTGGCAGTGATCCGATTACTCGTGTGGCCATGTAAACAGTGCGCTCTGATTTCCGAAACTGTATTAAGCCAAGACATCTGGATATTAGTCCAGTAATCAGGTTTTTAAATGGGAGCACCCCCTTATCGCTCATTTCAGAGCTATACGTGTGAAATGGCAAGACATGAAATGTTTTTTTTGCAATTTGAAGCCATAACACACCAAATAAATACAGTAGTAACAAGGAACTTTGTTACAAGAAAACAGTGGCAGTAAGTTTGAATGGGTCACGTGCTGAGCTTTGGTCAGTTGTAATATCGAGGGCCATATTACAGAAACTTCCTAACTTGAAAATCCTATCTTAACCGTGTGGTAACCATGGTGTCGGCAGTTTTGTGAAAGTGACCATTTGTCATACGTGAACACACCACAGCACACAGTGTGAACAGCATGAAATTCTTCCTCTGCATTTAATCCATTCACCAAGTGAAGCAGGGGGCAGCCAGGAACACGGCGCCCGGGGAGCAGTGCGTGGGGACGGTACCTTGCTCAGGGTAGCTCAGCTATGCCTAGCGGTCTTAGGAATCGAACCCAGACTTTCTGGTCGCAGGGCGAATGCCCTAACCACTAGGCAATTACAGAACAACCGTTCCCAAGTCAATTTTCCCATCTTAACTTAGGTTGCTTCTGTAACACACTTTTCTGAATTTAACTCCAAAAATCATAAATAAACTAACTTTAAGAAATCCGCTGTCCCAATACTTTTGGTCACATTGGCCCGTTCGTCTGGCTTTAAGTTCAGAGCATGACGTTGTTTAATATCTTGAAGATAGTAACAAAGATACTCTGACAGTGTTTTCGTCCAATCTTAACCTTATACTTAAGACAGGAAGTTTCTGTAACACAGCCCCAGATTGCTGAGTGACTCATGTAGACGTCTGGATACTGGAATAGCTTGTAAAAGTGTAGAAAGGATTGTTGGCAACATTTTCTGCAGTAATTGATGTTACACATGTAAATGCACTCAACATGAACTGAAGTTTATTCACTTTACCTGGACTTGTCGAAGTGCTTTCCTGTGTAAGCCATTCCACACGCAGCTCCCAAACCCTGGCCCAGTGATCCTGTGGCCACATCCACGAAGGCTAATTTCTGAAAACAAAAAGAGAATGAGAAAGTTTTTTTTTTTTTATTAGGAAAAACAGAACCCTACTTCAACAATATATGAGAATTCACCATATAGCTTTACTCCTCCAGGGAGGTATTTATGTTTACAAGGAAAAAAGCTTAATGTTAACAATATGACTCACAGGTGTTGGATGGCCCTCCAGGTCACAATCAATCTTGCGCAAGTTCAGCAGCTCAGCCTCCTTCACATAGCCAGCCTCTACCCAAGCTGCGTAGAGGATGGGAGCAGCATGTCCCTGTGAATGATAGGGAGGTACACAGAGGACATCATTTTAAGATATTTTATCAAGGTTACAGAAACCTTCCAAATGCTTCAGGAAACTCTATAAAAGAGCCCCTACTGGTCACATCACTGGGTAACTGAGGCGTACCTTAGACATGACAAAGCGATCGTTGCAGGCATTGCGTGGGTCATCAGCTTTGTAACGCATAGTGTGGAAGAACAGCACCGACATGAGTTCGGCAGCGCTGCAGCAGGAGGTGGGGTGCCTACAAACAGAGAACACTAAAGTCAGCAGAAAGCCAATCAACCATTAGCCAACCATGTTGTCATGCGTTAGAATCACTAAACACACATGCAGGTTATCTCTGTAATATCTAGTTTCTACATACTGTAAAATCAGTGTATTGATTAGAACATGACAAGGCAACGTCACCAAACGTCATCTGTTCTGCATTCCCATTTTCCTTCAGGTATGTGTGAAGTTAGGAAGTATTATATTACATACAGTACATTAACAGGTCAGCCGCACAATGCATTTTTGAAGAACAAGAAAGGTCTCTGTTTAGACTTAACTGAGTTAGTTCAGCAGCAAAGGCCAAAGTGCATTTGTATGGAGACAGAGAGAGGGGGCGGAGGGTGGCAGGGCGACTTTCTACACGGACAGCATAAGAACCGGTCCTTCAGCTGAACCACCCCCTCCATTTTTTTGAAGGCAAAAAAAAATAAATCATACAACTGAAATCAGTCAAGTGATAAATGAGTGCAAACATAGCCCCCATGCCCCAAATAACACACTTGTGCTTTGTAGCTTATCAGAAATCTGTGCCACTCAAAGACCTTAGGTGGCTGATTTGTATTACATTTTAGCTACACTGGTTGTGTAACTCCAGTGCAAATACTTAAAGTAAATTTAGGAAAACAAATCCCTTGTCTCTCCGACCACATATGGGGTAAGGGCATGATTTAAAAAAAAAAAAAAGAGAAAAAAAATCATTCCCACCAAAATGCGTATTCTCTGTACTACAGCTTTAACCATCTACTCACAGAACATCTGTGGATGTTGTACAAGAGTCTGTTTGCAGGTTGCAAAAGAGGCCAAAAGAAGCCACAATATTTCTAAGGTCAGAGTTTGGAAATCAACCATGCAACCGTGTGAGTGACCACATATCCAAAGACGAGGTTATTGCCCGAGTACCTACGCACATAAAGCATGCATTTTCATGTTATTTCACAACACACTCAAAATTTAGAACTGCACAGCATCCTGATAATGGTTTACCATCTGGGTTCTACAGATCTCGCTTATGCTGAAATGCAAAAAGAAAAGAAAATGAGCACAGGTTTCAGAGAGAAAACTCTACTAGAAAACTGCTGAGCCATGGAGGTCTGGCAACATGATGCATTGTAGGTTGCCAGAAGGAAGTGTCCTGATTCAGGTTACCGTAGTCTTACTTTACACAGAAGAAGAGGGGAGAAAAAAAAAAAAAAAAAAACCTTCATTGACAGTCAAACAATAAGAAAAGAATGAGGAAACAAATGGAGGAAGTGTCTCCATTGTAAATGATGAATCCAGGCACGATTACGACAGACAGGAACGTAACAGATTTCAGTTGTCTGATGAATATGGGCTCTTGTGTCTGAATTCTACAAGCTTTCAAACTATTGAAGCGTTACAAAGAAATGGGTCCCTATCCTATAGAAAAAAATAAATAAATAAAACCGACAGAAAAGAAAAGCACACAGATTTGATCTAAACAGCTTTAAGATTCCAGTCTCTCTATTGGTCAATAAGTGGACTAAAATGGTTTTCTTAAGATATTTTTCCTCATTCACCATTCATAATGCTTTAATGATGTAATGAACCGTTGCATCCACGTGTGCCACCACTACTTGCACGTGATAACGTTTAGTGCAAAAACTGTTAGACCCAGGCACATATTAACATTACTCGTCCCGTGGAAGCAATTATCAAATACATTAACTGGATATTACATGACTTACTACAAATGAACTATAAACTACACGTTTCTCGTGAGGAGAGAAGTAGGGCTCACACCAAGCCAAGTTAGCTTTCCAATTATAGGAGGTAAGCCAATTTCACCTCCCCACATGGAGGGTCACGCTGGGTTACGACTGACTAATAATGTTAACTACAACTACACTGTATGCACAAAAGTATTGGGACGCCTGACCATTACACCAATAGGTGCTTTAAAGACATTGCATTCAGATACATAAGACTTAAATATGGAGCAGGTCTCCCTTCTGCAACTATAACAGTTTCGTTCTTGGAAGGCTTTGCACAGAATTTTGGAGTGCTTCTGTGGGAATTTGTGCTCATTCGATCTGTAGGGAATATATGATATCGGGCACTGATGTTGGACGAGAAGGCCTGGCTCGCAGTCCCCGTTCCAGCTCATCTCAAATGTTTTGGATGGGGTTGAGGACATGGCTCTGTGCGAGCCAGTCAAGTTCTTCCACACCGAACTAATCCAAACATGTCTTTACGGATGTTGCTTTGTGCACTGCGGCAAAGTCATGCTGGAATAGAAAAGGTTTCCCACCAATATTTGCCCACAATGTTGGAATCACGCCGTTGTCCAAAAGGCCTTGGTATGCTGGAACATTAAGATACTGGAAGTAAGGGGCCTAGGCTAAGCCTCGAAACTAGGTTTGTCCCAATACTTTTGTCCAATTAGTGTAGGTGTTGCACTGTCACAACCTGATAGCTGATCTGGATGAATGAGGTCCGAGCACGAGCTAGCTATTGGCTAACTGGCCATGCAGACCTCACGAATTACGGCATTAAATACTTTCAAAACCCTGGTACATGAAGTTTGTAGTTGTCGCGGCTAAATGCCTTGTCGCATACCAACTGAATTAAAATGTTTGTGATATATTAGCAGTTTAACTAGCTGCAGAAAACTCACCCGGAATTAGAAGCACATGTTGCCTTAATGGAGTGAATCCTTAGCTTGTTAGCAATGTCTTTCAGGCCCTGGAGGGTCTTCTCGTCGGGTTTGTGGTAGCTGTCCATGATCACGGGTGTCTCCTCGATACTTGGAACAAGAGAAAGACACAATTTGTGTTCTAAATTTTATTTTGTTTATATTGCTGTCGTCCGCTGGTGTGACACAGACAGGGGGGCTGACAACGTGAGCAGCTTTAAACTGAGGCTGAACTCAGTCTCCGCCCACAAGTATTGTCATTGGTCGAGATTCTCATACGAAGACTGCAGTTGGAGTCAGAGGGCTGAATTCAGATCAGATTGCTACTTTTTGGGACGGTCAGCGTCTTTACAGCTGATTCTAGATCAGCATTTCGTCAGGGTCTGTGAGGTTTTCATATTGCAGCAAAGTGAAGTGACTCCTTATAGTCACAAAGTGTGATCAATGTGAAATTCTTTCTCTGCTTTTAACCCCTTCACGTGAAACAGTGTGTGCAGCCATGCAGCGACACATTGTGTGGTAATGATACCCTGCTCAAGAGCATATCAGTGGTGCCACTAGCAGTCCAGGGATTCAAACCCACAACCTTCTGATCGCAAGGGTCACTTCCAAACCACTTAGGCTCTATATTGGGATTTTGAATGCTTTAAATGAATTGATATAACCTTGCTTCACTCCTTGCTTTAAGTCTGTTATCCAGTAACCTAGTACTTTAATAACATCACCTCACACCTCACACCCCTCGTATTGTGTGCCATATACTTTACAATGCTCAATGGTACCTCAGTGGTGCCCCTGACAGTTCTGTATATTTGCTGAGGACAGAAACTATTAGATTGCTGCAGACTGACTATACCGTCAGACTGTGTGTGACTGTCTCTTTAAAAGGGAATGCCGAGAGGACACCGTGTGATTCAACAAGGAAGTGGCAAATTTTGCCCTCTCATTCTTATGCAGGAGAAAAGCGGCAGGGTGTGTGATTTCCAGACGCAGACAGTATTATAAAATATTAAAGGAAACAAATGAACGGACAAACAAAAATTCTTTATATTGACTTTTTTTCTTACATATTTAAAAACTTACATATTTCAAAGAAAACAGTTAAAAATATTTATAATGAGGATTCCACTGACCAGTGGTATTTGAAGGTGAGGGCTAAAAAAAGGATTTGAAGGTGAGGGCTAAAAATTGTTGTTGTTTTTTTTCCTCTTGCAGAATACAAAAGTTGAGGCTATCATCTTGCAAAAAAAAGGTTTACTAATCATCTTGTGAAACACCTTTGTTTAGTCATGAAAAGAAGCTGTAGTGCCTCTAAAACTATAGTCATGCTGACCTTCGGATTAATGAATTGGTGTCATCATGAATCCTGGTCCCCTTAACAATAATTTTTATTAGACAGTTTAACAGTATGTTCAAAACAAAAGCAATATTATTAAACTATACACACTTGAAGTCCCTTTAAAAGCCTGTTTTTAATACCAGTTAATTAATACAATATAAGGAAAGTGTAATGAATGAAACAGATGTTAAATCAAAAGGAAAAGAGTAGGAACAATCTTTATGTTTAATGTGAACTATATACACATTGTCTATGCGCTACGCACATATGAATGCAGCTTTGTTTACTATGGTCACATTTAATAGCCCTCGTGTTCTGTGGAGTCTTGAATTTCCTACAAATGAGGACAAATAACAATAGATCAGTTAAGAATTCTGCCTGCTTCATATGCACTGTTCTGTTTATGCATTTTTCCTAATTTCACTGAAATCTAACATCACAGAGGGTAGTTAGAGTACTAACAATACTACCAGTGTTTGGTGGTTGAAGGCACAATCACAGTCACTTTTTTTTTACTGCTGCTAAAACATATTTGGACAGTTCAACACACTTGGAGGGGAATAAGACCTGCTAATACTGTTATATCAGCCTACAGAAACCTGTGCTAGGGGCTAGCATCACATGGCAATAGGGGAGAAAGAGAGAGCGCTGTTCTGAACACCCAGAGAGAGCAAGGCTAGTTATATTATTATACTCTCTCTGCTACGGATGGCAGTGGTAGTGATCAAACTCTCAGTAATAGGGCTGATGATGACAGCTGTGCAATTTGGGAGTCTGCACACTGTCTGATTTTATTCAGCAATGTAATCCATAAAGTTACTTATATCTTGATTTTCATGTTAGCAAAAATATTTATCCATCTAAACTATAACAACTATGACAGTCCAAGGTATCTTTCAGTGCAGTAGAAAGTTTATACCTCGATTCTTTTCTTAGCCTCATCCCTCTCCTTAGAAGAGACAGGTTCCTTGTCTAGTCTTTCAAGAAGTGGAAGGGAAGGGAGCACAAAGAGCCGGTACTCCATCATTTCTGAGAGAGGGTTCTCAGCCAGCACCAGGACCTGCAGTGTGGGGGCAAGCGCCTTCAGGGCTTCCAGTGCCTGCAGGGACAATACCAAGTTGCCCCTAAAACAGAGTGAGAGAGATGACTGACCGCTCAAATATCCTCAACTAGTCTCCGCAAATCTCTGTTATATGGTTTTATTGTCTGCATGGTGAACTGCAGCATCTGCCATTTACCTGATGTTAAGATACCGCAGAGATTTCATACTGGGACTGATTCCATCAAGTGTCTCTAGCTGGTTGTCTCTGAGGTGAAGAGTTGTTAAGCGCTCCAGTTTCTCCAGACCTTCTAATTGTTTTATTTTGTTCTGAGCCTAGACAGATAAGGTAAGAGCTTAGATTATAGATGAACTTTTCCTATATGTATACGCCCACCAAACATCACAAATGTCCAGCATACCAGATAAAGATTTTGCAGGTTGGGGAGATAAATTCCATCTGTGGTTTCTAAATGGTTTCCTCTCAACTCCAGAGTCACCAAATTGGTCAGCCTGTGATATTCAAGACCTGAGACCCTCTGAATGCTATTACCTGAAAACCCAGGGTTGCGAAAATTTGTTGACAGCCAAGATACATGATTAAATCAGCATAGTGTTCAGAAATGCTCAATCCAATCAAAAGTAGACTTGTGAATTGTAAAGAGCTGTCACTAACCAATAAGATTGAGGTTTTCGAGGGCAGGTCCAGCAAGCCCCTCCATACCAGACAGACGATTGGCCGTCAGGCTGAGCCACTGGAGGTATGTGAGCTGACCCAGCGCCTGACCTCTGAACCATTGTATCTGATTGTCATCGCCTTTTAACCAAAGCAGGTGTGTTAAGTTTGCCAGTGGAGAAAGGTCAGTCAGATAATTGGAGGACACGTCCACAAAACGCAGATGGACAAATGTGCTCAGCAAGCTTATATCAGTCAGACGCCTGGTTAAGATGGGAATAAGGCAAATGGAGTGTAAAAGAAAGCAGGCTTTTGAGAAATGGCATTCATATTCATACTCTGCTCAATCCTTACTTTTTGAGAAAATTACCTCTCTTTTATGTCAAGTCTGACAAAGGCGTGAGCAAGTCCATTTCCTGTGCGGCAGAGTAAAGACAGGCCTTGGCCTATCATGTCCTGTGTTAAAGGACATGGCTCAATCTGAAAAAGAAGGCAATAAAACAGGCATATAACACAGGGTTCATTACCACGATCACAAACAGTACCTTCTAACTTTGAGACAAATGGTTATGTTAAATATATTAAGCAATGCAATTCATAATTAAAGATTAACAGAACTAAACTATAGCTCAGTTTCAGTGAGATATAATCCTGTCTTCTGAACTGTATTAACAAGAATGCGTAATGACCATTATCAAGTAGCTCAGTGTTTGTAACCTGATCCTGTTCAGACGTTTCGTCCTTCTGAATATCTTCCTTTTGCTCCTCTTCTTCTGAATCCACATGCAAAACCTCATCCTCATCAACTTCTGACATTCTTCAGACAGCTTTATTAAACAACTAGTCCGTTATCTGTTAGCAACAGCCAAACAAATAAAATTAGCGAGCCTAAAATAATAATAATAATAATAATACATTTTATTTGTGGGCGCCTTTCTGATACCCAAGGTCACCTTACAAAGCATAGGTAATACAATAACATAGACAATAGACATAGACAATAAGCAGTATTAGAAATAATAAAATAAAATAATAATTAATTAAATCATACAAGTAAAATTCAATAGCAATTAATGAATTAGTAAAAGGATAACCAAGTACAGTTACATTATATGGACAAACGTTTTGGTACAAACCAGACTGATTAAGATGAATATAGATTGTATTTTTTAAAAGTTATTTGTCTAATGATTGTCGTTGTATTTATCTTAAGATAGTTTATTAGGACTATTTAGCTTACCGCTATTTATGCTGTTTACAGTAGTTACTATGGCAACAGAATTTCGCAACCGGAAGGAGGCAAAGCCTCTCAGGGAACATTCCATTCAGATAACTCAGCCCAAACCCTGTTCCCTTACCCCTAAGCAGTGTACAGCCTCCACCTCGAACACTAGAAAGGGTCTAACGCGATGTAAAGAGAAACAATGCTATACAGTTTCTGACTGAATGCTGAATGGCAAAGTTTTAATGAGCAGTACGAGTGGGGGGGGGGGGGGGGGGTTGGTGGAGCTGGTGCTTCAGCAACCCTAAGCATGCCTGCCAAAGTTGAAATGCAGAA
>JBBPDE010000134.1:19023609-19038424 GCA_037974605.1 Nannopetersius ansorgii
CTCCCCGGGCGCCGTGTTCCTGGCTGCCCCCTGCTTCACTTGGTGAATGGGTTAAATGCAGAGATTGAATTTCGTGCGGTTCACACTGTGTGCTGTGGTGTGTTCACGTATGACCGAATGATCACTTTCACTTTCACTTCTTCTCCAACTTCACAGTTCAGACCTCAAGCACAAGACTAACGTTGAATGCCATGTGCCCAGACACACTAGATGGACAAAAGTATTGGGGCAAACCTGTTTTTCAGGGTTAAAGTCCCTAATTTCCAGCGAAGGGCTTAATCTTAATGCTTCAGCAGACCAATACATTTTGGAAAACGACATACTTGGCGGACACTGTTTGGGAAAGAAACGTTTCTATTCTAGCATGACTGTGCCGCAGTGCACAAAGCTAGCTCCACAAAGACATGGCTGGATGAATTCAGTGTAGAAGTACTTAACTGGTCCGCATAGAGCCCTGACCATCAAGCGCATCCAACACCTTTGGGATGAACTGGAACAGAGATAATGAGCCAAACCTTCTTGTCCAACATCAGAGCCTGCCTTATAAATGCTCTACAGAATTAATAGAAACAAGTTTCACACAGAAACTTCAAAATCTTGTGAAAAGTTGCTATAGCTGCAGAAGTGGGAACCAACACCATATTAAAGCCTACGTATTTAAAAGCAATATCATTAAAATCCATATTGGTGTAATGGTCAGGCGTCCCAATACTTTTGTCCAGAGAGTGTAAATAACATGAGTTTTACATTTTCCAAAACTTACAAATGACTTATATTGTAAGCACTCAAACTATCAAAAGAAAGTAGTCTTTGCAGTAGAGCTAATGTAAGAATTGTGATAGTTATGTAATAATTTTTACTATCATTATTATTAGAAGTGCAGAATTATTACTATTATTATTTATGAGAAATCCTAGCAAGTAAGTTTAAAGACTTTTTTTAATTAAAAATCACCCACTGGGCCTCTGATATAGTAAGTATATGCATCCATATGCAAGTGTGGGGCAGGAGTTGGAATCTGAAAGTCTCCTCCAACACTAAATTACACTGTGACACAGGTTGATATGGAAGCCTCTTAATCTCAGGAATGTCCAGAAAAAAAAGAGACAAATGTCTGACTATCACAACCCTAATTTCCGTAAACCCTTGTTGAAATGTAGAGGGTTGACAACAAAATTACATGCAACCACAGTACAAGACTATGTGAATTTACTGCAGAACATTTTATTTATATTAACCATTTATAACTTTATTCACAGCAGCATTCTTATGATCAAACCCCCACCTCCTGCAGAATATGCAGTCTAATACAAAAAAGAGAAAGAAACAAGACACCCCAAATTAAAAGAGATTATGCAAAGGTGTGGATGATGATACACAATACACAACAATTTATCAACATGCATGTCTCTCCATCAACCAAGCCTCCATACTTAGAACCAACATTTCCACAGAACACAGAGAGGAGAAAGTGAGGGGGGAAAAAAAATAAAAAAAATGAACAAAGTGCAGGACAAAAGCTTTTGCTCAAGCTTGTGTTCTGATCTTAATTAATAATGAAAAGTTGCACACGACTCTCAATCATTTTCCAGCATCGTTTAGCTCACAACTGAACAGATACACAAAGAAAACCACTCAAAGAAGCCAGTCCACCTTCTGTGTCAATAAGGGTGTGAATAACATTTGTCCACTCTATTAACCATTAATTAGTGAGTGCCAAAACTGCTAGGGTGTCAAGAACGTTTCCACAATTTCTTTAAATGGTGTGCAGATGTGTGATAAGCTGCTTATTAACACCTTACAAAGGGGATGAACAAGGGTGATGAAACACCTCCCCAGTGACACGTATGAACCCCATTCTCTTCGTGAATGTGCATATCTTCGCATCTGGAGTTAAAGCTACATCCTCTGCAAACAGGTTTGAGTGAGGAAACAGCCTACTTTTTCTCGTGGAGCTATACAGTCTTAGTGTTGGGAGACATATGAATGGCTTTTTTTCTATCCAGACTGCTTTTCTAAGTTGAAATGTTGCATGAGAGCAACGCAAGCACCTTCTCTGTACTTGATCAGCCGATGAGCACTAAAGTCTCTCTTTCGAGGAAGGTCTCCCTGAGGCAAGTGCCACGGTTTCATTGCCACAGCATTAGGTCAAGTTTAGTCCACCTCCTCCATGCTGGTGTAGGACGGGCCGGAGCATTCTGCAGAGCGGGCGAAAAGGTCAGAGGCCACCTCCGTGCCCAACTGAGGGGGTCCTTCAGGGTCCAGGTCGGTCCCATAGAGTGCCTGGCTAGAACCCTGTAAAATAAACCAAGGTTATAATTGGAGTCTTTACACGAGCTGTATGGTGCACATAAGAGCCAGGTTGCAAGTTTATTCTTAACACAGACAGACTGCAAATATAGCCTTCACAATATCACATTATTAAACAGGGACTCCATTTCCACATAGCTAAAAGGAGAAAAAAAGCTATCCAGACAGTTGATGTAAGTTGGGGGTTTTATTTACATTTCACAAAAAGGATGTACAGGTTCTTTACAGGTTATTGCTGTGACAAATATGCATTATTTTACACTGTTGGTACATTATTATACATTATAATAATTAAAAACCCATTTTTTTTTACAGTTACATGTTTGAAGTGAGTCTCTCATTACATGTATAAGATACAGTACTTGCATTAAGGATGCCGTTCTAATGTTAAGGAAGGACTCTAACACATCCCTATTTAAGTCATACTTCACATTTCTCTCACTAATCCGTTTCAGAATAGACCATCGTGAGAATAACGTTGACGGCAGTTCCATTTTCCATTTACAATCATCATCAACTGTTCAGTTGGGGTGTATGTGCAAATCTGCATATAATAACACTACACAGACTGAACAAGAGGTTCGGTGGTTTTAAAATCTGCTGAAGCATTCATGGAGGCTAAATGGATGCACTGCTTTATGAATGAATACAGAAAACACCAACATCCCTGAGGCACCAGCCAATACTACATTCTTGTTCTATCTGCAAAACCCCTCTGCAGCCATTCCTCAATTCACTCAAGTATGGGATTTAGACTGCAAGTACATGCTGCAATCAAATGGAACATTATTACTACGAACAACGACAGAAATCCCTGGTCTGTACTTGCGCATGATCATCTAACCAACTACAAAAGAGCATTTTTATCTTTTTAAGACATACATTCAGCAAGTAGAACAATATGGCTCAAGCTTTGGCAACAATGTGTGGACATGACCAGCATTAACCTGCAAAAGCACAAGCATCAAAAGCATTACTGCGTATTACTATTATCATAAGGGCAAAGGATCCCATTGAAATACCGCAGAATTTCACTTGATTCCAAGAAGTATTCCTAAAGGCAATTCATAGGGGACAGGGGAAATTAAGACAACTTGTACTGATAAATCTTTCCTGATGTAAAGGGAGCTATGCATATGATTAAAAAGAAATTCCACAGGTTTTTACAAAATTCCAAAATAAAATGTGTTTAAAGTTGAATTAAATATAAGCAAACGCCCTCAGAGTGATCCAAGGCAAAATGCTTCAGTTTAAAGAAAGTCTACAGATTGACCTGTGTGCTTAGGGTGAATTTCTTTTAAGGGTTAGTGTTAGGAACCAGTTATCATGAACATATATTTCTGCATTATGACCTAAAACATCCGATTTACAAACAAATACTAAAAGTATATAAAGAAATATACCCGTCTATTTATTTATTGAGGAAAACGATCTTTATGGGGCAAAAGTGTGTGGCACAAGCCCCTTGTGCAGCAATAACCGCAACTTAACATTCCCAGGATCTGCTTACAATATTTTTAGCCCTTTAAAATTACTAAATTTACTGTATAAAACTGGGATGTTGGTAAACTGCTTGCATCCAGTCCTTTTACAAAATGTTTGACTTTGCTGTCAGAAAACATTTATTCTTCTTTAAACATTCAAACTAGATCAGACTGACCTGTGTGCTTAGGGTCATCAATTGCTGCAAGAAACACTTTCCATTCACATTCAATTCATGGACAGATGTCGGATGCACAACATTTTACTTTGGAACCATTTGGCATAATTCTGAATGCATTGTTCCATCAGTGACAAGCTGTCCCGACTAGGAGCAAAGCAGCCCCAAAACATGATACTACCACCAGCATGTTTCACATAAGGTCTTTATGCTGGAATGAAAGTTTTACTTTCTTGAATTCAAACACTTCTCATTTAAACAAAAAGTTGTCTCTTATCCATACACAAACGCTTTTGCTATTTTTTCCCATGCAATGTTTAGCAAACTGGGCAAAGAAGTTCCTTTTGGGTAACAGGGCTGTTTCCTTGTAACTCTGCCATGTACACCATTGTGAATATCTGATGGTGTACTCATGAACATGAATGTGAAAAAGGCCTTAAATCACCAAGTTATCCAGGATTCCTCTGTGACCTTGTGGACATTTGGGGGGGGGGAGGTGGGGGGGCGGGGTACATGCTCTTGAATTTCCCCTACTTGCACACAGTCAGTCAGACTGTGGATTGGTGAAGTCCAAGATCTTTTCAAGTATGATGAGCATTAAAAACTCCCAAGCACCACTGTACATGTCTGAGGTTTATATGTAATGTTGATACTAGGGCTGGGCAATTTGGCCTAAAATCAAAATCTCGATTAATTGAACATTTTAACTTGATTGCGATTAATGAACGATTATTTTATTTATTTTGCCCTCATAATTCACTGACCAGTTGCTCAGTTGTCTGTGTTTAAGCTCTCCATGTTCGACATGTCGGCGGAATAGCGTATCATAACGGAGAGGGGTCACATGATTCCACATGCGGTAGTGTTTTTAAAGGGAAAGTAATCAAAATAATCGACCTGGAAAAATGTGCTTGATTATAGGTTCTGAATGTCAATTTCGATTACTTTTCGATTAATCGCCCAGCCCTAGTGGATACTGTAAGAAATGTAGTAAAGCTAAACAACTTTGGGTACAATTTTGCCTTCAATACTCTTCATGTACCTCTCCACTACGAATGCATTTAAAATACATCTTAAAATAATTATAAACGAAAGCATCAGAGTGTTTTGTGCAATTACTTAATCTGCCATTGCTTTTAGAGAAGACATTACATGCTTCGGGTGTCTGGTTCCCATCACCACATCTGTGAACAATTTTGACTCAATAAGTCTTACTTAAACAGATATTTTAGTTCAAACCATTCTGAATGAACCTGCTGATGAAAATTATGCAAATATTTTGCAAAATTGGTAGAATTCCCCAATAAAATTTTAAAACATAAATATAAAGGCAACAAATTCTCCAATACAGTAGAGAAAATTACTTCATACTTCAGCATGACAGCCACTGGAATTTCATATTTCTGTATGACAGCCATTGAAAAGGGTAATCTACGTGGGCAACTCATTATCAGCAGATGGATATGAGGAGGTCTGCAAGTTTTGGTTTTAAGCTACATGTTAGCTTTGATTAACAATCCTGTCACATTAGATAAAAATAAGAACGCAGTTCTACTTTAGTCCAAAAGGTCACAACTAATTGTTTCTCCAGACAATGACAGGTGGCTCAAATAGGAAATATTTCCAACCCAGTAAAACATTCCATCAAGCTGTACAGATCACGCTGAGAATTAAGAGTTCATGCAAAGCTAAAGATACAGTACATCAGGTTTAAAATCAAATAAATAAATATACAATTATGACATACTATGACACATTAGATGTTACAGTGTGCACAGTGCACCTGATCCAGAGTTGAGAAAAAAGTTGAAAGGCAGAGGTGACTACAAGTCTTAGCTAAACCACATGTAACCAATCCAGCTACAATAACCCTCCGATACTTACTGTAAAGTGCAACCAGTAGAAATGTTATTTTTGTGTGTGCGTGTTGGTTGCAGACTGTGCTCATTTTGTCCTTACTGAGTATGTGTGAAGGAGGATTGGGTTATAGCTTTCAGTCTAAGCCCAGTGAGACCTGGATAGCAGTGGATAGATGAGGTTTAGCAGAAGTGCAAACACAGCAGCCACAGTGCCCAGGATGAAATATCTGACGCGGTCGTCATCTGAATAATCAGAGGCGCGGTCTCGTCTGCGCCGCGCCTCCTCTTCCTCCACCCTCGTCCTAGCTTTTCGTCCTCGCAGTGCAGTGCGGAACAGGCCCCGAGAAGGAGCGCCTCGCTGCCCTTCCTCTTCTTCCTCCAGTTCCTGCCATATCAGAGACGCCTGCGATTGGCGGAAACCTATGTCAGCTTCTGGGATAGGGCCAGGCCTCAAAATGCACCCCATTACAGCCATAGCAACAGTACTCTGAGCTCACCCTACTGAAAAACATGACATGTTGTCCCATCAACGGCTAGCGTTTAGTTTACTCTCAAATACCAGGTGTTTTTTTTTAAAAAAGACAAGGGTATAGATTAAAAAAAGGAAAAAAATCTGAAGCACAACAAACAGAACATTTATAAAGAATAATCAGTACTTCCGCAAAGCAAAAAAATCAGGAGGAGATTTGGAAAAACCCTAATAAGTGTAACAGTAGCAGATTAAAAGTCAGGAAAAATACCTTGAGGGACATCAAGGGTCTATTCTTGATTCAGGATGATATTTCATGCACTGTCAGTTCTTATACTACTGATGGAATGTTTTTTGGTCAAGGACAGTCAGTGTAAAGGATTATACTGAAAACAGCAGAGTCCACAGCGGAGTCCACTACCAAACTGCTTGTTTGTCCAATTTGTGACATACATAAAACCGGAAATTAGGTGGATAGATTAGCCCCTCTGTTATTTCATGTTCATATCAAGTCAAATTAGTATGATACAATGTTTTGTTCCAGCAGTTTCTGTATGTGGATCCTACAGTATTCTTGTGAACTGCATCAACTGAAACACTACCGTGGCATAGAGGCTACATTTCCACTCGGTAACCAGAATGACTTTTGGGTCAGGCATCACCAAGTTTGACCAAATTCTCAAACTTCACTTCTGGTTTTGAAATCTTTGTTGAGTGAGAGACACATTTCATTTCTAAAGCCAAATTTAAAGAGAAATGCTTTTGCATTTGCATTTTTTTGCAAGTCTTTATCACACCAATAATTGCATTTGCAATGGAAAATGACCACTACAGATGCTCAGTATCTCAGAGGCAATACTCAAACCCAAATACAGGATCAAAGAACCAATGACATTATGCCACTTCATGCCACTTATGCCAGAGATTATACTAAAAAGAATTTACTTCTTTAGAAAACATTCAAAACCGCCACCTAGACAGAACTGTCCACTGCAAATCATGACTAAAATGCTGCTTTGCTTTCAAAGGATAAAGGTCATTTTCAAATACCATTACAGACTCTAGTATTCATGTAGCACAAAATGGCACTAAAAGAAAAGGTTCAGATAACTTTACAATCCACCATTCTCACCAGCTTTGCAATGGCCATGGTTAATTGAAAACACATGAGACCTTCTTGACTGGCATTCACCTGTTTACCTTTAATGTCACTTAATATAAGTTAATGAGTTAATGGTAAAACAAAACAAAAAAACAAAACGGAGTGAGCCCTACTCTGGGGTGAATTGAAACAAGACATGAGAGTGTGCTGAGCTCACCTGACTGGCTGCAGCTCCAGCCCCAGCAGGAGACTCAGCTTCCAGCGGCCCAAGCAGACGGGGTGGCCGCTCCACAGGAGAGTTCCTTCTTCGGTAGAACAGCACGTAGGCATAGCGCGTCACCACCTGGCTCTCTTCTACTGTTGTCACAGTGCTGTCATCAAACAGACGCCAGCCTGAGCAGGAAGAAACGCAAAACTATTAGCATTTTAATACAATAACTAAATTCATTTATTCAGGAATGACAGTGAGATACTAAAAATTGTATCCATTATAAAGGTATCCATTATAAAAGGTATCCATTTGATTGTTAACCTGTTTCTCTATTCATTTTGCTGGATCTAGAGTTTTTCCCGCAGGAAACTGGAATCACATTGGCACATACAGACAACTTAAAAAAAGTTTTTGACAGATTTTCTCTCCTGCACATAAGTTAGCTTGCACGGTCATGTTGCTCTTTTGCCAGTTACAGCAATTCTCAATAGTGGCAAATTAGGAGTCGAACATAGTACAATGTTTTTGAACAAAGAGAAAAACGAACACCAACCAACATCGCTGCGCTGACTGTTCTTGTCGTTGGGCAATCGAGCATACGCTGTGTAATGACCTCCTATCATTCCTCCATAGTGGTTTATAACAGCATACAAGTCATAAATGGGGGGCTGCTGTACATCGTCCTTCTGACCGATACAGAACTTGCTTAGATCCAAGTTTCTGCAGACAAGGTGACACGTGTAAAGTATGTTAGTTTCATTCACATGCATAATGCATTCTTTTAAATACCAAAACTGCAGAAACAAACCCAGGGTATACAATATAACACAAAATCTCAGCCAGGGCAAGAGTTTCTGCATACCTCACAGGAAAGTCGACCATGTCATTGATCTTGTCCCTCCAAATGAAGCTGCGGAAGGAGAAGCGTTTGAGCTGTATGATGAGCACGTTTGGCAGACGCCAGAGCAGAAGCTGCTTGGAGGCCTCCCTATGCTGCTGACATTTTGGACAATACCTGAACCAGAAAAATAAATTGTATTTAATTCCACAGAATAAACCAACAGATATTGCATACAGTTTTCCCACCGAAAAATCAACCAACAACTCTCACGGAAATAATTCCATAATGATCACACTTGATACACGGAAAATCTAATCATTATTCTAGAACTTGTGCAGGTTTGACCCGCAGAACTCGTTTGTGTGCCTGTTGTCGTACCATGCCTCCTCTGGAGCTAGCACCTCAGGTTTGGTGAAGAGATTGAGGCACTGCTCTAAAGTAAAGTGCCCTGCCCGGGCAGTCTCACTGGCAGAACCTGGGTCTTCATCAAACTCCAGTTCTTTGGACCGCACCAGAACATACTCCTTGAGCCGCTCATTATTCTTCCACACCAATTCCAAGCTGCCATCTTCAGGGACCTCCAGCACCCCATCACCTGTAGGGGAGACATTTACAAAGGCTAAATTAATTAGAACGTGGATGAGCTCTTCCTCTAAAGAAGGAACAGAAGGAAAGAAAGAGAAATGACTGGTAATAGAGATAGAACTCTCACCTTTGTCTTCAAGTTTTTGTTCTTTGCCGTTGGTGTCCAGTACTGAGATATAGAACTGAGAACCACTCCCATAGTTATACTCAGATTGCTGCTGGTATCCAGGGACAAGAGCTTCAACATATGAAAAGAAAAAAAGAATCCAAAGAGGTATGTGTGAATGTTGTAATAGAAAAAAAACAAACATTAAACTAGAATAAACCTAACGAATACAACCTAATAAATTGTATTTATGAAGCACATTTAAAACAGTAAGCAAATTGCTGAACAACATTAAGATTATTTGACAAAAAACTACATACACAACATGCCCCATAAAGCACACAGACACAAAAATAACAAAAGTTACTACATATACATACACAACTCAACTATAACAGTAAAACCACTTGTGTACATCCACCAAAACAGCCCTGATCCTTCTAGGCAACGACTTCAGGACTAGACTAGTTTGTCCTGCTTGTCCAACATATGTTCAAATGGATTAAGAGCTGAGGACTTCGGAGGTTAAGTCATCACACTCAACTTGACACTATTCCTTAAACATTTGCTTTGTAAATTTTTGCCTTGTGGCAGGGTGCCATCTCCTTCCCAGGTAAGCAACACAAATCCACATGTGAAAGAAAACAACATTCAGACAAGGTCACCTACTTCCACTGCTCCATGACCCAGTTCTGTTGTACAGTGGAGAACATGGTTCAGTATGGGTACTTTGACTGGTCCAACACTACGCTGCCTCATATGCAGCAAACTGTGAAGTACCGTACTACGTATTCTGACACCTTTCTATCAACTTCTATCAATTTGTATTAAAGTAGCTCTTCTATAGGAAAGGGCCAGATGGGCTAGCTCTCTCTCCCCACGTGCATCAAGACCCTGGGCACCAAGACTCTGGTTCACTGTTAATATGTCCTTAGACCACTATTGGTTGGTACTGCACACTGGGAACACCCCACAAGACCTACATTTTGGAGTAACTCTGATCCAGCCTATTCAACACAAAGTCCAAAATTGACTTTATTCTCAGCCTATTATATCCCATTTATCAACCAGTGATAAAGTAATGAGATAATCAATGAAAGTCACTACACCTCAGAGGTTTAAATCCTGTGGAAAATTGTGTATACACACATGAATACATTCTAAATTCTTTAAAAAAGACACGTAAACAGCAACTGCAGAAGTGAATTGATTGTTCTGTTAAGCACTTCAATGAACACACATTGTTTAGAAAAAAAGTAATTCAGTTTGCCATTCCCAGTTCTGGAGCAGTTGGAGTAGCATTTTCTGAGTTACTCCACACAATACACATTAAAAGTCCAGTTAAAAAGTCCAGTCCTAGCCTGTATAGAAGTTTTAGAGCAGGAAAAACAAAAAATAAATCAAAAAAGGACTACAGAATTAGGAATACCTGGTCTAATAGCTAGCCCAACAGAAAAGTTACCTTCTGGTCTCAAAGCCTTCTCACAGGATGTTTCCTTCTCTCTGAAAGGATCCTGAAAATTTGATCCCTGCTCAGAGAAACCAGAGTCCGTGCTGCGCATGGAGAATGCGCCCAGGTCTCCAGTTGAGTTAGCCAAGACTTGCCCTGATTCGGTTTCAGGCCCTGAAGCACAGGAGGATTGCTCTTGTGCATCTCCTGCTCCACCTGCCGTAAGTGTTTCCTCCTCTGGTCCAGGTCCCTCAGACACAGCCTCGGTCATAAGAGGCTGGTCAGCACGGGACAGGCTGGCCTCTGGAGATGTCCGGCCAGACTGGAAGGGAGGCCGGAAAATGTTCACGGAGTACCTAGACATAAGAAAAATAAGATGTTTAAGCGATTAGTGCTTTGTTTTCCTGTGCAATAAGCACATCAATTTAAATGCAAGACAAGGCACCCCCCCCTAGATTTATATTTTTTTCTGGTGCAGAGTTTGAAAGGATACACAGCTTATAGCACACATCCACACACTTCAAAATGTTAAGGTACCAACCATTTAACATTATAAACACTGATGATATACAGCACTCTTTCTTTTCAGTGTAATGTCAACAACATTATCCGTTCTAATATCAACCGTCTCCGTCCTTCTCTTACCCCCCACACATCCTCGTCCACAGTCTTGTCACTTCTTTTTCGTCTCCCTCACAAAACTTTCCACAAGCTTCAACTGGTTCAGAATTCAGCCACCCGCATCATAACCACAACACCTTCTATTCATCATATTACTCCTATTTTGCAGCAGCTCCACAGGCTCCCAGTTAAATTTCAAGTTGAATTTAAAATTATTCAGGTAACTTTCAAGACCATTCACGGCCTTGCCCCTCCAGATCTATCCGACCTTCATGTTGCCACTCACTCTCATACCCTCAGACCATCCTCCTGCATCCACTTAACTGTCCCTCCTGCCCAACTTACCACTACGGCTCTGGAACTCACTACCACCCGACCTTAGAAACATCAGTTCATTATCACACTTTAAATCCACACTCAAATCCCATCTGTTCACATGTGCCATATCTCTCTGATTCTTCTGCAATGTCTAAATGGTGTAAATTGAATATGCTTTTTAATCTTGTTTGTAATTATTGTTTACTGTTTGCAGCACGTGTTTTATTGTACTGTGTCCTTGTGTGCCAGAAAGGAGCCTATAAATAAAATGTATTACTCTAACCACAGCAACCCTTTACCAAACTCTCAGCTACGTATTTTGTGAATGTGCATCAAGCAAACACTAACTGGCTATATACTAGAGCCAAAGCAGAAAAAAATGGAAATGGACAAAGATCATCTGCCAGAACAAGGGCAAAAGCACAACCATCTACAATAATACATTTTATTAATACTTAATTATATTAAGACTTTTTCCATTTTTGTACATTCTGAATTGGACATTCATATGTTGGCAGGCACATGTGCATGTCAGAGTACATGGCCTGCATTATGTTCCAAGATCAACTATAGAGTATAAAGAAATGTAATCTTAAATCACACCTGGAATAGCCCTCCAGGAGCTGAGTGAGGCAGGCATAGGTCAACCGGGACGCAGGAACACTGATCAAAAACGGCAGTCCCACATTCTCAGAGTTAGGCCGGCAAAGTGCTTTATGGTTTGGCCAGTGATTCTTCTGACAAATCCTAAAGTAAAGAAAGAAAAACTTTTAAATTCACGAAAAATAATCACATTTCACGAAGTAAGCCTATGCTCAGACATAGCGAGTGGCAGGGAGAAAAAGCATGATAATGGAGCTTGTGGATAGAAAGCGAGAAAAGGCCAATTGCAGTGCAAAACAAGCTCTTCATAAATGGATGCCATGTATACACATATGCATATATGTGTGAGAAGCTTGAATGACTCACTGGTTGCAGTAGCCCACACGGTAGCACCGTGTACAGCGCTTCAATTTCTCCTCGTTTGACAGAGGAGGCTTCAGACAGGCAGCGCACTTGGGTATGGGAATACTCGGAACCTGAAGCCTCTGCAGTTAAAAGTAAAAACAAAACGTTTCTGAACGTTTCTATGAAACCACCATGAAATCTCTAATTAGAAATACATTCATCAAAGAATATAACAACAACAATGATTGATTCTGGCTGTATTCTACCTGATGAACCCTTAGCAGGACCACTTTTTCTTTAGTCAGCTGTTTAGATAAAACCTCAAAGCAGAAGAGCATGTCAGAGGAGGTGACCCTATCAAGGGAGTGGGAAGGCAGGAAGATTTGTCTAATCCGATTTTTCACTACCTAGGGAACAAAAACAGTGCCATCATGCATTTTAATAGCCACAGAAGTAAACTGTTAAACTGGCTCATACAGAGGAAGTTTTATTTTTAATAATCAAGCATGTTTTATACAGTAAGAAAATACAGGTTCAGTGAGGAACATCCATACCTCCACCAGTCTCAGATTCTCTGGTTTAACCCTCACATTCCGAGAAAGGGACTCCAACACTTCTGTTGTGCTCGAGTTTTCCTTGCTCACACTCACCAAAAACTACACAAAAGCAAAAGTAATAAAACCTTCAACTACAAAAAAATCCCCACAAATGTATTCAAAAAAATAATAAGCACATTTTGGAATACAGCTACTTTTTGATTTTTACCTTTATTGGTTTCTTGTGGGGTTCCTTAGCAAAATAGTAAACTGACAGCACTTTCTGTTTTTGAGGTAGGGGCACAGGCAGGTACAGGAAAGGGTCAAAAGTAATAGAAACCTAAAGAGATATAGAAAGAGACAGAAAAGTCAGAATTCCTTCTATGTCAAAAGCAAGTCATTATTCACTACTTCAAATCAGTTTTAAACTAGCAGTGTTATTCCTGCCTTTACACCATTACACTAAGGCCACAGCACATGACATGACCCACACCATGGCACTGAGGGCAGAAAGGTGGGCATCATCAGCAGCCCACATTCAGGAATCTTTACACACTGACAGTGACCAAAAAAATTGCTCTAATGAGAAAGAAAAGGTAAAAACAATATAGAGAGCCATCTTTTCGCTTCACTATCTAATGAAGAAGTAATTTCTTTGCTTACCTTTGAGCACACTGGACATACTAGCTTTGACTTGTACTGGCCTTGGAACAGATCAACAATGAAGGAATCATTCCTCATCTTGTGCCTTTGCCAAGCTTCTTCTGCTACAACCTGTAACATTATAAATGAATATAAAGTATGTTTACAGTCATTTGTTAAAAAGAGTTTACGCTCAACCACTTATTTTACACATATCCAGGGTATGAACGGTAATTAAAAGCAAATGAAATATATTCAGTTTCTTTTTGTTTAGCTCTAAAATTGAAAGCATAAAGTCCTTCTTTTATGCTTTCATCAGCGGAGCTATACAAAAAAAACCCGAAACAACAAAATGTATTCAATTAACTTGCAAATCAAACAAGCCAAACTCATTCAGAGATAACTACCATTCGTTTTGGAGCATTCCAGTGTTATACTGGAGCTACTGAATCAGTGGCCTCACCTCATCCTGACGGCCATCTGAGTCCACAGTTTCTGTGTAGGGTTTGTTCTGGATGCGGTTCAGGTCCTCATGCAGTCCGTCCAACAGGAAGGCCATGAATTCCTGGGCATCATGCTGAGCATAGCCTGTAAACTGGCTGGCCTTACTGGCGACTATTGCCTAGAAGAAGCGAGAGAACGAAAGAAACAAGTTCAACGTTTTCTGCAGGTTTCAGTGAATTACTGAATAAAATCCAGCCCTTTCTGCAGTTGACTTTCAGTGGTACTGAAATCAGGAAACACTCCAGCAGTGTTGGCATTGCCATTAATGTTAACACTTTCCAATAAGAGATTTGTAGTGGAGTTGGTGCAAGGTGTGAAAAACTGGGGTTGTGCAGAGTCCCACAATACTGGGTTACAGCTTGCACTTTCTGAACATTTTTGCTGCACTGTTTTGCTTTTTTGATTTTGCATGCAAATCCAATCCTTTTACACTAGGCGTGTACCAATTCAGCATCTTTTTGGTGGGGTTAAAATGTCTTTATGAAGTTTTAGCATTTAAAGGTTCATTGTCAAGCCATGACTCACTAAACCTAAAACTCAGACCAATCTAAAACCAAATAAAAAAACTTTAGAAAACCACACAGCTTAGTGTGCAGCAATAAATTCCAAGCAAGTGGTAGATTTTATATCAGCTATCAGTTCCTCCTTGGTCT
>JBBPDE010000134.1:19056565-19073072 GCA_037974605.1 Nannopetersius ansorgii
CACAGTCAGGTTAAAAAGGCTGAGAGAATAAAACAAGTTTTAGTTTTCATGTCTACTTTCACAAGTTTACAAGTCCACTAACAAAAACATTTTTTCCATCAATTTATCAAGTACTGCTAACTGATAAATTGCAGAAAAAATGCTTTTGTTAGTGGACTTGTCACTTACACTTGTCACTTATTTCTGATAATCAAAAACAGTCTCTCTAGCACAGAAGTTTTTAGAAACTCACGCATAAGAAAGCCCCGAATCTGTTTAATGAGGTCACGCAAGTCATTGTTGGAACTCTCCACCTTCTTCTTGGTGTCGCTGGCTTTCTTCAGGGCAGCCTGAGCTTTATCTTTGGCCTCCTGAGCCTTTGTCTTTGCTTCTGCGACCTGGATAAGCCAAACAGGGATTAAAAAACCCTTCAACAATCTGCTCTTGTGATCCTGGTCCAGCTTTCACTTAGTGAACCTATATAATAACTATAGTACAGGGAAGTAAAAGAATGATGTTCACCTGTTTGAAGAGTCCCTCCACTTCTCCCATGGCTTTGATTAGCTCCTTCTCTGCATGTTTGGATCTCTCCAGAGCATTATTAGCCATGGACACAGCTCCATTACAGTTCAGTCCCCCGCAGTGTCTCCGTTCATCATCACGACATCCAACCCCGCCACAAGTGCTCTCTCCACACGGGATGTCACCTGGAGCTCCACAGACCTAGGATGATGGATAAGACATGAACGTGGATGGCCTCTTTCAGTGTGGAAGCATATTTTATAGGGGCTTGGTCAAAACAGGGTTTGTCAATTCCAGGAGCAGCATTAAAGCTTCTGACCTTCTCATTGAGCTTCTTTATGTCAAGGCTCTGAGCTTTTGCATTTAGGTCAGTGAGGGCTCGCTTGTTTGCAGCATTCTTGCGGTTGAAGTCATCTTTCTTCTCTGAAATGAGTTGCTCTGTCTTCTTGCGGGTATCTGCTGACTGGCTCACAGTGCTAGGAGTGTCAGTAGTGGACTGGTTGGCACGGCGCTCTGCATCCCGAGACTTGTTGTAGGAAGCACGGATGCTATCATATGCACCTGTGGAAGGAAGACCCTGGTGATGAGTGTCCTTGTAAACATAAACAGCAAAAAATCTATAGATTTTGGCAATTTTCAAAAAGGTAAGACTAGTATGTACAGGTGCCTTACTGTGGAAAATGGAACCTGTCTTATATACACTTCCCATGAAAAACCTAGATCTTCAAAATGTTTTAATTAATCTGTGCTTATTTTGTCATTTTAAAGACTAACTATGCTTGGAAAACATCTGTAAATATAAACTATAAATACTTTGAATAAGGTTTTTTTTCAGATTTCAGTTAGTTTTTTGTTTTTAATTCTGTATTATGTCTTGTCTTGAGTGTGCAGTCGTGATGTGAACAATTTCCTCCGGGATTAATAAAGTTTTCTGATTCTGATATACATTGTATAAAGCCAAATCTCACAAACACTATTCCACTTTTTCCAGCTTAATGGGTGTGCATGGCTGAAACTTTTTTGGATCATTTTGTCTGTCATTTTTTGTCTTTGAAGTGGATCTAAGCCTCACCCAAAAAGTTAGAGTTTTTCAGGATGTCCAGCTGGTGGTTCAGCTGCTGAGAGGTGAAGTTGAGCTCTTTGGCCTCCCTCTCTAGTGTGCTCAGCTCATTATTAGCTTCATAGTTGCTGTCCTGCACATTGGTCAGGTCTCCCTCCAGACGATTCAGCGTGTCTGTGGTCTCGCCTATACGAGACCTGGCAAACCATCAAAGAATGCACATGTTGAAGTCACAAACAGAAGACCGTACTGATTTAGGGGATGAGAAAAATCTTTGTTTAATGGAGTAAATTGTGGCAGCATGTTCTACCTGAGTTCCTCGATCATGCCCATTAGACTGGTCACAGCTTCAATGGTGGCATTGCGTGCATTGACGATACTTTGTGCTTGTGCCAGCTTTTTTTCCAAATCCTTGAACTTCTTCTCAAAGGGTCCTGTCATGCCTGTGGTCTGGATCTCCTGCGCTCGGGCTGCAAGTGCCTTCGTTTTCGCTGCTAGATCTTGGACGATACGGTCCCAGTCCCCAAAACACTGGTGACAAGGCTGACAATCCGGGAAAGTGCCCGAGAAGCCACGGGCACACTGATCACAACGAACACCAGATACTCCTTGCCGGCAAGTACAGTGACCCGTCACACGGTTACACTGCGAGGTCTCAATGCCCCTATGGTCACAGTCGCAGGCTGCGGAGAGAGGTGAATAATCCATTACATGAAGGCAGATTACACAGGGGTATACAAAAGAAAGAGCAGCACAATTCAATAGAGTAATTTAATATTAATGCAGTATACAGTTCAATGCAGTGTAAAGGAGTTTACCTCTGCACAGGATTCTGGGATCTCCCCAATAGTTCTCCTGGCAGTCCCTGCAAGTCCTTCCACCAAAGCCATCACGACACTGACATTGACCTGTGAACTGTGGGAGAACTGTCTAAATGATTCAGATGTCACATGTTTCTGTGTTCCAAAACCAAACTGAGCTAAATCGTAGTCAGTTCCTAAGTAGGTATTTCCTCCAGTCTGAGTGTGAACTGTAGAGTGCTAAATAGGGAGAGAGAGAGAGAGAGAGAGAGAGAAAGAGAGAGAGAGAGAGAGAGAGAGAAAGAGAGAGATACCTCATTGCAGGCAGAAGTGTATGCATTATTAGGGTCACATCCACAGGGTTCACAGCCCCGTCCACTGGCCAGGTTCCAGTAGTTGGGGGCGCAGTGGTCACAAGGAAGGCCTGTGACGTGAGGCAGGCACTGACACTGTCCTGTGGAGCGCTGACACAAGCAGTCATCTCGGGATAGACACTGACTAAGCTCTGTACCGAGGAAGTTGCAAGTGCACTCTGGGAAGATGAGGAAAAATGCTATTGAAGTTTTGGTCTCATTTAAAAAAAACAGTCCTTACATCAAACAAAGTCAGTCAGACAATCCATTCTTTTAAATGTAGTCCACAAGTAACAGAGCCATTGTTTCTGTCAAGTAGGCCATTGGCTATTGACTCACTCCTGCAGTTACGGCGAGAGCCATCTCCATAGTATCCACTCTTACACACACTGCAGTCAGGCCCCTCAGTGTTGTACAGACATTTGCGACACTCCCCAGTCCGTCTGTCACATGACTCAGGATCTGACAGGTCGATGTTGTTGCTACAGCGGCAGGGCTGGCACCGCCCACCAGGTTGGGAGGGGTTACCGTAGTAACCAGGTGCACATTCCTCACAGCGCACACCTGGTGGAGACAGACTTAAAGTTACAAAGAAATAAACACTTACATGATGAAAAGAGCAATTCCAAAGAGAGCGATGTGTATAAAGTGCATTTAAATGAACTGATGGAAACACTATGAAAAATTTGAAAAAATAACAAAAAAATTTTGTTATTTTGCTCGAGCTGTTGGGGGTGCTAGAAGGATTAGACAAAACATCTATAACTGTAACACTGGGTCTAAAATTACTCTCATTCATTTCCGCTATACCTGGTCTGTGGTATGAACACAACACACTGATTGAATAATCTGTTCATTAATGAACTGAGGTTCTTCATAATTAAGATAAGATAAACCTTTATTAGTCCCACAAGTGGAAAATTTGCTTTGTCACAGCAGAATGTGGACAAAAAAAAGATTTTTTTTATGTGTACAGTTTACTGTACTTCAGTATTTTTCCCCGACAACCTGGAAACCCTTTCACATATGTGCACCTAAATGCATACATAATGTCTTTCGGATTATAGGATACATAAAGACTGTGGGAGCACATTTAAGCAAGGTGTGTGAACCACATAGGGGTTGTTAAATTAGAGCTGTGTCCTCATGGATGACATTTTAGAATTTTAGCTTTCAAACAAAAAACATTATGCCAAGCTTTGAAGGACTATGATCCAGGAGATACCAGCTTTAGGTACATATTCACAAGGCAATTAGATGTAAGAGGGTTAAAAACCATGTCCTGGAAAGCAGCTTACAATACATAGCATCAGAGTGAGTAAAACAGATTACAGTTAACATAATGAATATCCAATAATAATAGCCAAGACGATATCTGAAGTCAGTGTAACTCTCTTGTGAAAACAGTGATGTGCAAATGCATGGACCGCTTCAGGTATTGACTTAACTGGCCACTCTGTTGATATGTTATAAAACATCTTTTCTAATGGCTAACAGACAAGCAGCGCAAGCAAGTCAGTTCTACCAAGAGACAGCTTCTCTGCTACACTGGCTCAGGTACAGAGGCTGCACTATCATTTGTACACAACTTGGTGCTGAGTCTAAACTGCTCATGGATCAGTTTCCAGGGCTCTGCGTAATGACATGGCATGTGTGGTAGTACAGCACCAAAAAAAGGACTTGGGTGCTGAAAGCCATGCACAGGGAAGAGAGGGGGTGGCGGGGGTTGGGTGGCAGAGGTATGGGTGGGGTCTCCATAGCTACTCACGCTTGAGGACAGTTCCTCCAGAGCGCTTAACAATCCCTGTGTGCAGTCGAGGAGGGGGAAACAACACACATAATCACTTGACAACAGTCCAAAGTCACTGAATGGGTTTCAGGTGTGATTACTGTACTCTGTGAATGCTGTTGGACTCATGGAGGGTTGCCAACTGGCACTTGATCAACCAACAACCAAGAGCCTTGCATATTTGGGATGCCAAACCATATAAGTGAAAGTGACCATTCTGTCACACGTGAACACCACAAAATTCTTTCTCAGCATTAAACTCATTCACCAAGTGAAGCAGCAGGCAGCCAGGAACACAGCGCCCAGGGAGTAGTGTGTGGGGATGGTATCTTGCTTAAGAGTGCTTAGTAGTCTTGGGAATCGAACCCACAACTTCCCGATCACAGGAAGAACGCCCTAACCACTACGCCACCAGCTCCCTACAACTATTCTGTTTCTTATTCCCATTTCAACCCCTGCTGTTGCATAAAATAATGCATTAAGAGTAATCACTACAAATGGTCTCTGTCCTATACAGGAGAGGGGCACGCACCTGTGTAACCCTGTTTACAGTTGCAGACCACCTGTCTGTTGTGGTTATCTTGGTGACAGGAGGCAGCAAAGTGCCGTCCACTTTTGGGTCCATCTGGACAGGGGCAAGGCCGACACTGGTTTCCTAAACCCAAGACTGGATTTCCATAGAATCCATTGGCACACCTGCATTTAACGTTTAATCAGCATTTACAAACAGACAGTCTGTAACATTTACAATGAAAAAGCATATTTCTATATCTCATGTAAACGTCATATAAGAAAACAACTATCAAAGAAAGGAAAAAGTCAGAAGTGCAGACTCAAACCTGCAAACTTACAACTTTGTAAATAACTATGATCACAATAATGTAATTATATTTGCATAATTTAACATAACGACAATGACTCGATATCCAAGCGCTAAACAGCAGCTTTTTGTTGTATGATAACCCTAACCCTAATGCTAACTATCCCCAACATCGTAAGAAAATTGATCCTGCATTACTGTTGCTCTTCTATGGGGACTGCCTCTTGCACGTATTTCTTACTTTTCGCACTTGTCCCCTGCAGTGTTGCTCCTGCAGCTGATGCAGGCTCCGGTCCTCTGGTGGCACTCCTCTGCGTGCCCGTTACACTGACATGGTCTGCAGTTGGGGAAGCCCCAGTGTCCAGCTTGGCAGCCATCACAGCGCTGACCGAATGCACCTGGCCGACACGGACACTGCCCCGTATACACATCACAGGAACGGCTGGTAGAACCTTCCTGACTACACTCACACACTAGACCCAGAGAGAGAGAGAGAGAGGGAGGGGGGGGGGAAGAGAATTTAACATGTGTTTACTTTTAGAAATACATTAAATTAAATCTTATTTTGATCTAATTTATATTTAACACATTCATAGCATACAGTCAGTTGTCAATAATATCATCCATTAGACAATCTTAAGTAGAGGAAAGCATCATAATCATTATTTATTGATTATCTAAAGTTTTTTTTAGACTTTAGAAGGATTTATAACTATTGTTATTAATAAATAAATTATCCACTGATATCAGTGAGAGCACTTTAAATGAGCTTTTGTTTGTGCTTTGTCATGTACAAATTCCTGACCCATTTTCAGCCATCCTTGTTATCATATGCAGTTTTAATGGGAATGAGCTAATCCCCTTCCACTGCTCAGTGGTAACATGCTGGTCTGTGGGGCAGAACAGGCAGAAACCCCAAAATCAAATTTTACTATGGACAGATTTTGGTTCAACTGGGAAAAAGTTTCAGCTGCTTAGTTGTGGAGTGCAATCCCACTTCACATTTTCTCATGAAAATGCATCCTAGTTGTCCTTGATAACCAACAGTACAGTACAGATGTGACAAATCAAGATCAGGCTGAACCCACACAAATGTTTTGAAATGTGGTTTTGTTAGGAGTGTACCTCACCTTTGCATCCCGAAGGGCCGAAGCCATAGGTTGCTGGAGCACATTTATCACAGCGCCTCCCAATCACATTCGGCCTGCATCTGCATTGACCTCCATGCACATCACATTCAGAGCTGACTGAACCCTGTGGATCACACTGGCAAGCTGAGTGAAGAGAGAGCAAACACATACACATGAATAAATGCATAATACAGATTTTGCACTACAGTCACAATCACAGTGACTCATCTCTTCCGTCTACTGCTACTCACGCAGTGCTCCATTGTTAATGATGGCCGACATGCTGGTGATAAGTTTGGCACACACGTCACTCAGGGCTGGCCGGGACACACTCTTTGCACTTTCATGGCACCGGTTACGTTCATAACTCTGCTTCCGCGCGAGAGAGGCAGAGTCACCCGCTACAAACATCTCCAGAGAGGAGTAACGAGGAAGTAGGGCGACCTGGAAGAAGAACAACTAGTGTAAGGGGCAGCAATTTGTATATTCAAGCAGATTTAAAAAAAAGTTTTTGTTTACTTACCGAGTCTATTAGTATGTTTGCATTGCTGAAGCTGGGAATGCTGTTTCTGTCTGCGTAGCGAACAAACTCCAGACGAAGAGTGTACCTGACATCTTTCTCTAAACACACAGGCTGGGGCAGAACCATAAACCTGTAGAAGTGAACAAGACCAACTAAGTATCTTTGAGCTACTAACTTCCAAGTCAGTAACCAATCAGAGCTGAACTATAGCAAGACATGGCACGAACATCCTTATTTGTGTTTACACATTATTTGAAACAACAAACACAAAAAATAGATTAAACACAAAATTGAAGATTCATTTTTACATACTCAGGGTATAACATTTAACACAAGACACTAATGATCTGCTATGTTAAGAATTCTGGCTGATGTGTGTGTATGTGTGAGAGAGATACACACCTGGATCCAGAGGGTAGGGAGACGGTCAGTAAATCATCTGCGGGGATAGTGTTTCCACATGGGCTGCTGGTGGGAATCGGACCAGGTCTAACAACAGTCACACGCACTTCCTCCCAATCTCGAGGCATCTATCAAACACAAACATCCACACATAGATACACAAACAAACATACATACAGTTTTAAACGATCACACCATACATTCAGTTTTTTGACACATGAGAAGACATAAATGTGCTGATTACCTGAGGCTCATAGCGAATGAGAACATCGTACTCCATAGAGTAAGGGATGTTGCTGATGATAAATTCCAGAGATCCTCCCTCAGGAACGCGTGCAAACCCTGTGCCAGTCCAAGAGGCTGGGCGACCCAACTGGAGCTCCTTCTCCTCAACAGTGCAACCCTGTGAATCATGCATAAACCTTGACTGAAACTATGACTTTAAAGCGTAAAAGGCTTAGGAACCATTATTTTATTCATGATTATTGCTTATAAATCATTGTGCTCATAAACACTGCTAATAAATCACTGTTTCAGTGTATCCAGAGGAAAAACTATGTTACTAGTAAATAATGGTCTAACATGACTGCATCTAAAATGCATGTTGTTTTTGGTCTGTTGTTACCTGACCCAGTTTGGCTAGTTCAGCCTCGTAGAGATAGTGGTCCAGAGCCATGAAGAAATACCCAGACTCCACCTGATTACACTGACGTCCTACCATGTGATTGCGGCAGACACACTGCCCTGTTTCCATGGAGCACCTGGCAAAAGTAAAGTATATTAATTATCATTTTGAATGCATATTTATACATGTTCACAAGCATAAAGAATAAATGGATTCCAGTTAGAAAAATTCCATGAATAATAGTTGAACAGTACTTACTGATTGTTTACAGCTCCCCCCACGTCACAGTCACATCCTCTGCAGCCACTGGCATCGTGGCTTAAGGCCCAGTGCTCTGGCTAAAGTAAACCATAGACAGGTATAATCACTAAAGGGTATTATAACAATAACAGAGTTCTTGGTACCAAAATAAAAGCATTCATGGAATTCACTGTTAACTAGAATAGCATCTATAAAAACAAACTAACAAAACAACATAAAACAATCAGCTGGCATATAACTCACACCAGTCAAGCAGATTCTAAATAGCCTCTTAAACAGAGACTGGTACCAGAGTGAGGTATAAAGCATCCACTGCTTATCTAATTTCAGGATGTGCCTCTTTCCTTGCTGTCCATTTTTAGCACCATGTAAACCAACACCATCCAGGGGGCCTTGCATCGCTGGGCTAAATGTAGATGACTGTTCTCCTCAGATTTGTGGGTTCTATTACTGGGCTTGTGGAAAATTAGTTAAAAAAAAAGCAGTACTGACCAATAAATGATCTAAATTCGCATTCTGTGTACATACCAGGCATTGGTTGCAGCTGCGGCCTGTGACCAGACGCTTGCAGAAGCAATCTCCCTGGACAGGGTCACACTGGGAGCTGCTAGAAACTGTTCCTCTGGGGTCACACATACATCCTAGAAAAAGGAATAACATGGAAGGCTGACATGAGGAGATACACTAACCATCAAAATTGTTGATCAGGTAAACACTAAATGAATTGACCTGAATTATCTTTTACAAGAACAAAACTCACAGAACATAAAACTACCCCAATGAGATAACAACAGACAATACTCACGCTGGCAGCCAAGTGGGTCATCAGCACTCAGGCCAAAGAAGCCCGACTTGCATTTGTCACAGCGAGGGCCTTCCACATTCTCCTTACAGCGGCACTGACCTGCGATCATTCTCAGAGAGGGGTCGTCGTGCCCATCACACATACCGCCATTCAGTGAGCCATCTGGGTCACAGTCACAAGCTGGGAAAACAAAAAAAGAGGCAAAGAATGAAGAAAAGTGCTGATAGCTGATAGGGTCTTTAAACATTTTTATTTCGATTTGGCTTTTCTGTCTGGATGGTTCTCATTTATGTTAGAAAGTTACCTATCTGTCATGGCGATATGTATATGTGCAGTAAAGTGTGATGTAAAGAAAGAAAAACAAATGAATAAACAAAAATTCGTATCCGACAGTTCTCATGGCCGCATTCACAAAATGAAATTGGTTTAAATGAATTTGTACCACTTTGTGTAACACACACAGCTAATTTCTGAGTAACCCCTACCTATGCAGACCCGGGGGTCTCTGATGTCTCTGGCTGGGTCCTGATAGTAGAACGGTTTGCAGGTCTCACAGTTGCGGCCCATAGTGTTATGGAGACAGTCATCACACACACCTCCGCTAACGTTCCCCGTGGACAGATACACCGCCATGTCAAAGTGACACTTGTTGGAGTGAGCATTGCAGTTGCACTCTGAGGGAAAGGTTTCAGAATATTGTTCATTTTGTCCTGTGATTTCATACGTGCAATATATATCTAAAGGTAGAGTTTTTGGTAAGAAGCCTTAGTTACTCTTGCATGCGTTTGTATTGCGACCCTCAGCTGGTCTCCAGGGCTGATCGTTATGGATATCATCACACTGCTCACAGTTCAGCCCTTTCGTATTGTGCTTACACACACATCTCCCGTGCACCTGTCAACACACAGACAGAATTAGAATCACAATAGCAAAGTATTACAAGTCCATTTGACTTTTTACTCTACATTGGTCTCTATTGTTTTTCTCCTGTCTGGATGAATAGCTCACCATGCCCTCAATGTCATCTCTTATCCCTTCAATGGGCGCGCACTCAGAAGCATGGCCATAGCAGAAGCAGTTGCCCCTGACGACCAGCTCATACATGGCATAGTAGTACTTCTCCTTGATCTCCAGCCTTGAGTCCAGCAGGTTGTCACCAAGGGTGTGGAGCTTGGTGAAGTTCACACGCAAGTTTGTGATTTTCAGTTGATCTGTGCGGTAGACAAATGGCAGAAACATGGACTGAGAATACTCTTATTGCAACACCAACATAGGCAAGCTAAAACACCACATGCACCACAGCCACAGTGGAGGTCCTGGGAGCCAGTTCCAGTTCCATTTGTCCACTGTCTCAGATGACAAGCTCCCAGAGCCTCTTATTATGCTCACTGTATTTTAAAATGCAGTCAGTTCTCATCAGTTATCTATATCATTTACACTTACCAGATGCTTTCTATCCTAAGTAACCCCCAACTTGGGGTTAAGGGTCTTGCTCAGGAACCCAGTGGTGGTATACTGAAGGTAGGATTTGAACCCATGACCATTTGGTCCAGAGGCCAGTATCCTACCCACCATGTCACCACCACCGCCCACAGCAGGGTGTTGATTACTGATTATTGTGCCGACCCAGAAATGTTATACTGGTGTATTCCTAGGTAATTCTCGGTAATTATCATGTCGGTATACACCGAAAACAAATAGAAGTAAAAATAACGATCTGTTAAAATATATTAAAATGACTGTCTATATTCATAGTTCCAAAGCTGTTTTCTTTTTGTTCTAATAATATTTTAAAATACATGCAAGACTATAATAAGGTAGCATTAACCGAGTGTAAAAATTTTACAGAACGTGAATAATTCACAGAAAACAAATCTCTTGTTCACTCCTATAATGGCAATAATGACCTTTGAGGAACTTCTAGTTGTGTTTTACCATCCAACTGGTCTCATAGCGACAGGAAAGTGTCGATTACAGCAGTGATTTTATACTTTTCGTCATTAAATAAGATTTGATTCAAGTAATCACCTAATCAGTACCTCATAAAGCAGAATGAGGTGTTTGTGTAGGAATTTAACAGACACTGGTATGGAATGGTTGTCACTCACAGAGATGCTGATTTAAAAATAAATTGCAGTGCTCTCTTATTTTTTTCTGGAGCTGTGCACTCTGTATATGTAGTATGTATTTTAGAGGAAAATCACAGCACATCACTGATCAGGCACATTCTTGGCAGAATCTGGTGCAGGAAACATCTTCGAGCCTTGTAAATCCTTTCCTCCCCCCTTGTTAACCTCTGACCTCTGATCTTCTCTAATCTGTGAGCCTGGAGCTGGGAGAAAGTCTTGCGCAGCCGAGTGTGAGAGCGACTATCTCATCCTCTGCTTAAAACAGGAGGACAGAGTAGTGATGATCTATCAATTTTAGGAACTAATGTAGGCATGAGGCATCTTAAGGAATCCAGAAAACTGAAGGTAGGATTCGAACCCATGACCTTTTGGTCCAGAGGCAAGTGTTCTACACACTAGGTCACCATCACCACCCACAGCAGGGTGATAATTACTGATTATTGTGCCGACCCAGAAATGTTATACTGGTGTATTCCTAGATAATTCCAGGCAATTATCTTGTCGGTATACACCAATAACAAATAGAAGTAAAAATAACAATCTGTTAAAATGTATTAAAATGACTTTGTCTATATTCATAGTTCCAAAGCTGTTTTCTTTTTGTTTTAATAATCTTTTAAAATACATGCAAGACTATTTCTCATGTAAAAGTCGAAGTTGAAGGTAGCGTTAACAGAGTGTAAAAAGTGTACAATAGCCTCTTATTAATAATTTTTGTTATTTTGTTTTCTCATAAATTTCTCACAAAATTCTGCATGTGCTCCACCTCATCAAATTTATAATCCATCTCCACGACTATCTCATCCTCTGCTTAAAACAGGAGGACAGAGTAGTGATGGTCTATCACTTTTAGGAACTAATGTAGGCATGAGGCATCTTAAGGAATCCAGAAATCAGTACGTGTTTGTGTGAGAGAGACTGGCGAGGGGAGATGAGGAAGTGGCATAAGTTGAACTGCGAGGCCGTTGCAGCTGCTACTGTGCTCAGCTTGTCCTTTCCATTAACGAACGCTCCAGCTGTTACGGGCTAAAGCGAGAGATGCCTCACTGTCTACACTCCCACTCTCTCCAAATATATGATAGTGCATATGTGGTGCTGTGGGAGTACTACATACTCCAAACTGGAGAGCTTATGTGTTTAATCAATAACTCCTACTTCCTCAGGCTACATCCCACATGTAATAAACAAGTTCAGAGCAACATCAAGCAACGACGAAAAGTCCACATCAACGATAAAGGATAAGAGAGGGCCACACTGCTTTTATGCAATTGTACATATCTAATATTTCACTTTATTGTTTTTAAAACTTACTCAGCCTATTTCTAGACATTTTCCTTATTTTAAGCAGATTCATCAAGTGCTATTGTCTATTACCTCGTTTCTTAGCAAAATTATTTTCTAGTTCTGTAAGAGGCTGCAACTTAATAAAAAAAAAGCAACAAATGGGTCAAATAATCACATAAAAAATCTCAGATATGTAATAATTATAGGATGCCGTGGGTTTGCTAATGCTAAATTAATGTCATGTAGGGGTCACTGTGTTTGGTTTTGTTTTGGGGTCTTTTATTTTGACATTCGTGTATGGTTTGTGTCTTGTGTCCCGGTTTACGGTGTCTTGTGTTCAGTTTAAGTGATTGTGTTTATTGATTGGTTTCTGTCAGTGTCTGTCCATGTATTTAAGTTCAGTTCATGTGGACCTCTGCATCGGTCTATCGCCTCATCTAGCATCACATCATACTTAGCGTTCACAATCAAGTTTCAGTTGATTCATGTATCGGCCATCGAGCCAGGTTTGTTTTCTGTTATGTTTGTAAATAAAGAAATCACAATCATGGATGCCTGCCTGCCTTGGTGTGATCATTGGGGTAAAGCACGGCGACGTGACAACCGCCACAGCCGTGACAATTAATCATTTTTTTGCAATCATTTGTTGTTTGTATAAGTGGAGATGGACTGATAAAAACAACAGAGATTAAAGCTGTTTTGGTCAGTAAATATTTGCAAGGTTAGTCATGCAAATCGTTCTGCTCACGCCATGAATGACTGGTCTCTGGACCTTGACTAATGAAAATAAAACTCCCTCTCCTTGTTCATCTTCATGAACCTCACAGGCGTGAGAGTCTCTCAGGGTTGTAAGAGGACTGACCACACACACACACTGATGTATAGTCATGCCCATTAATATTTGAATGTTATTTTAGCAGCATGTTGGAATAATTAATTTAAAGGAATTTACATCAAAATCCAGTGAACAACACAGGAATTACATTCCTTTTCATACAGACCCCCATTAATTAGGGACAAACATATATTACATTCTGGAACCTAAACTTCACTAGACATTACGTCTCGGTGAATCAGGTGATTGACGTTCACTCTTTGTCCCCAAAAGTCTTGGGATGCTTAAATAGTAAACTTCGGGTCAATGTCCGTCCATGCTGTGAAGTGAGCAGTTGGCTGAATCTGAGCAGACAGTATAGCTCTATACTCTTGGAGAGAGTCTGGTCAAAAGAAAATGAATTCTTCCGTTACTCATGACAGTTGTTTTCTATGATTTTGCAGATATTTTGGTGTTTCTTAGCTCAATGCATCCCTTTATTTTCCTATGTAACAATCTTACCAATATTATTTGTCTATACCTACTGTTTTGCTATCTCTTTGACTTGCTTTGATCATGATGGCTTGCTTCACAGCAAAATCAACTCTTGACCTTTTTTGTGTTTTAGTAGTTTTCTGTTCTGCAGGAACCTTGTTTTTTGTTGAGCCAGAAAACACACCTCCACCACAACATGGAAATATTTACTCAAATTGTTCTTGGGAAAACAGTTCAATCATGCCAGTCAAAATAAACAGGGGACAAACTGAGTGGGAGGGAACAGCTGGATTTCCCATCAGCATCCCTCCACTTTGTGCTCTCCTTATGCACGCAGTGAAACACAGAGGTGGACCCTGGTGCAGGATCATGGCATGAATGAATCTGCACTCTTAGTGGAAAATTAGAGAACAAAGATAGCTTTTAAAGTAGATTGTTTCCAATTTGCACTAGATATACTAAACAGTGAGAAAAAATGTGATCAAACGAAAACAACTACATCAACATCAACTAGTGTCAACTACATAGTGTACTGTGGGCCAAATATACATAAACTATAGTAAGGCAGGAGATTTATAAACATTTCAGATTCACTCACTTTGAATACGCGGGCTGTAGGGATCTTCAATTCGTATAGCAGGGTCCAGAACTCGAAAAATCACCTCAAATGAGAAGAAGAGTAATGTGGGTTTTTAAACAATGCAGTCCATTCTACAAAGATCCAAGGGCATCTGACAGTTCTGGGATCTCACAAAGAAGCCATGGTTAAAACTGGGTCCAAAACTGAGGTCCCTGAATTGCTCCACTTTCCTCACCTCTCCTTCTGTGGATGGCTCAATGTCCGAATAACGGGACTCACAGATCACATCGTCAACCTTGCGGAGGGGACCTTCAGAAATTCCAGGGAAGACGGAAGCACAGTCGTAGGCAAAGTAGCGATACACTTGCCATGTGCGTCCAAAATCTGATGAGCGCTCAATCAACAGGGCTGCAGGTCGGAATGTCTGAATGCAGAAAAAGAAAACATGACAGCACTGATCCACTGACCTACCCAGGGGGAAAAAGCTATTCAGTTTCATTGTACCTTAAAAGTCATGATGAGGTGAGTGAAGTGAAACTCTGCTTCAAGGTCCAGCTGAACGTAAACATCAGACTTTCCTGAGGAGAAAAACACAAACTTTACTTTTAATCTGATGTGAACTGTACACCTGAGCTGTCGAGTTAGCTTACTGTAATAAATATACACTGTAATGCATCAACAAATGGACATATGTCAAAATATCCATCCATATGACTATGTATTTTATAGATTTGTGTTATACAGGTGTACTGGCAACTTATTAAACTATATGTATGATATACTGGGTAACAAAATACATTTTCAGCTTGTATATTCCAGTTCACATTACTAAAACATTACACTTATGAATTACATTAAGCAGTACCATTATTACTGATACATTTATAACTTTGAATTTGAACAAATAATCACAGCACAGCAAATGAAATACAGCTGGCAGATTGTTTAAAGCTATTTCTTTCTAGAAGTCTGTAGGGAGTGAGAGTCTGTCTGAAGACAACAAAGGGTGCAGTAAGTTACCTGTTCCATTCTCTATTTCAATCTGAGAGCTGTAACCTTATCCCTTATAGCAGCAGAAGCTGTGTGCTGGCTGAACTACACTTAACCTGACTCTTACAACCAGAGCTGAACAGGAAGAAAAGTGAAAGAGAGGAAAGGAGAGGTGGGGTCTGTCCTAGCCCAAAAAGAATAAGGCAGAGAGAGGAGCAGAGAGAGTGGAGTTGTACATGAACGGGAATGGACTTGCAGACCTTTCCTGCTTTTTTGGGCCCAGTTTATAATGGTCCCATCACCATGCTCTTATTCTGCAGACAAAAAGACTTTCATTTTTCTCTGACTGTACGGAGCTGTTCAGGTAGCTGGTCTTGCAGTGAAGAGAATTATTTTATTTTTAGTTACACTTTGTAAATGTTGTCAAAGTGTGGCTGCAGATCAGAAAGCTGGCAAAGACCCTCCAATTTTCTGTTATTTTGCTGTATTCTGCATAGCAAGTGGGATTTCCGGTTATCTAAGTGGTTTCAAGTCTGTAATGGACGATATAAATCTCATGATACTTGATATGAACATGCCATTACAAGCTGTTTGTTACACTAAATGGGGTAGAAAGGTTGACCTGCTTTCAGATCCCCAGAATGTGTTCACAGGCCTCCTCCCTAAACAACCGACCGCTGCAGTGAATTAGGGGAGGAGTCAGAACTCATTAAAATTCGAAGCTCTCCTGAAGAGGACAATGGCTAGAGAGACTGTGAAGTTAGAGTAGGCATTACTTTGCTTTCTTTGATTTTTATTTGTTTATTTGTTTATCAAATCTTCCCCTGGTCTCGCTGCGTCTTTCTGAGTTTGTGTTTGGCATCCCAGACAGTGTGCATTGACCCCACCCCCAAAATATTGTACACAGATTGTGTTTCCCAAAAATGTGTAAAAGTATAATATATTTGTCATATTGCTTACTGCCAAACTCAAGCAACTGTGTCTATCATAAGTGTTTCATAACAAAATAACGTCTTGACATTTTTAAAAATAGCATACGCAATACATAAACTACAGTGCACAATAACATTATAATAATAATAATAATAATAATAATAATAATAATAATAATAATAATAATAATAATAATAATGCATTTTATTTATA
>JBBPDE010000134.1:19083781-19095964 GCA_037974605.1 Nannopetersius ansorgii
TGTGTGTGTGTGTGTGTGTGTGTGTGTGTGTGTGTGTGTGTGTGTGTGTGTGTGTGTGTGTGTGTGTGTGTCGGAAGCAGCACAAGGCTCCTGGCAACATCAGATTAAGAAAACTTATGGTACTCACGCAATCACACAACGTGACAAAATCCTTCTGTACAGACCCCTCTCTCCCTGCAAATTTTACTTTCTCTGTGTATGTGTGTGTGTGTGGGTGGGTGTGTGGGTGGGTGGGTTGTGGGATTGGATAGAGTCAGAGAGAGTGTGTGTGTGTAAAATAGTGTGTGTGAGCATAACGGTAAAGGGGGAAGAAAACTTTGCAAGCACAACAGGCTTTTGAGGTGTAAAAACAGACTGGACACTGCTGACCAATCAGAGTGGCTAAAGGCCTCTTCCCCCTCCCTCTCCTCATGTCAGCGCAGCAATAGGGTGAATGGACGGCGATTCTTATTCAAATGTGGCTGTCACTCTGAAAAGCGGCTGTGTAAAAAGAGTTAGCCGGTCTCCAGGCAGGCGGAATGCACTTGTCCATTAATTGGGCAGGGTTCGCACTGGTTAGGGGTGAAGTGGGGAGGGCAACGCTGCCGTGGCCTTACCCAGCACCCCACAGCCCATTTTCCCTCCAAATATTCAACTCATGGAGCTCACATGACAGCCACAGAAGCCAGGAACCATCAACCACACACTCCGCAGGAAACTTAAAGAAATGTTCAGGAGGAAAGGAATACTCCTGTATTCTTCAGCCCAGTCTTTACCTGCCAAGCAGAGACTGCCATGTAGCATTCCAGCAATTATCAAGGACAATGATGTCCCTGTTTATTAAAGCTGCTTACTTGAAACACGCTTACAATAAAAGTCCACATGCAGGTAAGGAAGCAGCTGCCCTATTAAAGTTAGGTGTTTGTTCTTTCACTAAACAAATGGAAACATATCAAACCTGCACATGGTCTGTCTGCTTTTCCTTTGAAAATGACTAAAATGATGAAAGCAAAATCCTGAAGTCCAGCACTTGCTCTGAACCTGTGTATGTCAATTGACCTCAACCCCTGACCTCTTCAGAGACTAAAAGACTTGTCTAACACTAAACACATACCATTTAGCTCAACAGCCTGGATTCACAGGACCTCTTTACCCTTTGTATAAAATGTGTCGTGTATCTGCGTGTTATCTGTGTGCATTTAAAACTGTAATCACATTTGTGATCAGAATATGTTCAAATGTACTGATCATAAGGTACTAATGCAGTTTGATCAGATTTGCATGTGTGTGTTAATGCGATGTGGTGAACATGATTGCATTCAGGGTGTATCATCCCATGCACTCCACCCAGAAATAAAAAATTAATGTTGCAATATTCCTGCCCTGACTAGTTTCTATTCCACTGTGGGTATCTATATGAGTTATCTGGGGGTTTTTTTCTAAACTGCTCTGTGTTATATGCATTTTCAAAAAAACATTTATGTGAAATTCAAGAGTGATTTAAAATCCAGTGAGATCATATGGGTCTACACTGGGAAGCGTACAGAGGAAAGATCAGATTTTTAATTTTTGATTTTCGGGGACGGCTCCTCACGCATTTTCAGTGCTGTGAACACATCTTGAACACACGTTTCCCTATGTAGCCACACAACATCTGAATGGGCTTTAAATCGAGCCTAAATTTCATTTAATGAACTGTTTGGTATCTTGTATTGTATTGCAGAAATAGCTATTATGTGTTGTGGTTTTCCTTCTTTAAATGCAGACATCAAAAACAGTTACTAAACACCAGTGTACACAAATATGACCCGTTTTTTCCACCCTCGACATGTCTCACGGCGGTACAGAAGACATACTACGGAAATCCACAGTTTATGTTTAACAGCCTTCAGCCCACTTTTACTGAGCCTACAACAATGTCTTAAATCCTGCATCACATGAAGATAGACAGGGACAGAGAGAGAGAAAGAGAGAGAGAGAGAGAGAGAGAGAGAGAGAGAGAGAGAGAGAGAGAGAGAGAGAGGGAGGAGTAGAAAGGTTGTGGGGGTTCATATCTGCATGCATGTATAGGATAATCAGCTTTAGATTTAGTTTGTGTTTTGTCTGTACTTGCCAAAGCATGACTGTCTTATCCGGCAGGGTTTGAGAGCATGCAGGCAGACTTTATGCTACAGAGCTCAGGTATGAACTGATACAAAACAAAAAAGCATTTGTTGAAGAGTAATGTAATGTGGTCTCATTACAGACGACCAAAAAGCCAAATGTTTATAAAAAATATAATTTTTTAACTTGTTTAAAAATAGTCATTATCACTGAATGCTAGCAATTATATGGATTTGTTCATATCCATCAGCAACTGGCTAGTTTAGCTGCTTTTAACATTGATTCTAACCTTGTATTATTTGTAGTTATCATTATTTCCTGAGCTGTTGTGCTGTTTATTTCTGATTATATTATATGTGACACATATTCATCTATATGTGCTAGGCCAAATACTAAAAACCAAAAACACCACAACTGAAAACAGAACAGATAATTTCATGCTGTCTCTGTAACACTGTAATATGCAAATCACTAGTAATTCTGTGATTTTATATTTGTGTCATAAAACTGTTGAAAAGAAAGCGGTGTTGTAAACACAGTCCATCTCACAGAAGCATTTCTATGAACATCTTCCACTTGTTACCTGTTATGACAAGAATGCACTTAATGTTCTGTTTCCAGCTTTTGTACACCACACAGTTCAGCTACAGCCCATCCCCCAAGAGACTAAAATATCAGGAAAATGTCCTGGTTGTCCTTCCGGTGCTGTTTTCTAGAGCTCTTCCATTTGCTACCTATTTGCACATAGCAAAAACTGTGAAGCATTTCTAGACCACAGAGTGTGTCAAACTGACCCACACAATGAACATCTGTAAACATCCCTGGCTGACCTTGAGCTGCTGATTAGATGTCTCTATGGTCTATAACCTTCAGGCCAGATGTCATATGCTAGGGCTGAATAAAGTGCAAGTTTTTGTGATTTTTTTTGTACCAATATGATACAAGACCGAAATTATAAAGTATTCTTTTCTATCTTTGCTTTCTCTAGGCTTTTTTCCACACACAATGAAGAAAGTGTGTCAGTTCACAAACTCTGCTTTATTATTTAATATGTATCCACTTAAACCTTGTAAAGACATTGTTCAATAGTGTTGATTATAATAACATTGTAGATCTTGTAATTTGAAAACTGCTGTTTTTAAAATTCCCTATTTTGGTCTAATTCCGGGTCAGAATAGCACCTTCATTTTATCACGAAGATTTGGATCAATCAGATGCATGATATTCAAGCTAGCGTTTCAGTTTTTGTTTTGAATATCTTACTTTACTCCATTTAAATATTCCCACTCTCAATTTCCACTTTCTCTCATTGCCTGCAGCACTATTTCTCTAATAGTCGCCCGCATATTATCCCACATATTAATCTGTAACCAGATATACTGAAGCATCTGAACTATTTCCACTGAGTTCATTGTCTCTAGTTCTTCTGGAGAACAAGACCTAACAGTAGCCAAGAAGAAACCTTACACCTGAACGCAGGTCCTCACCTTACTTCCCGGGTCAAAACATGGCCCAGTATGAATCAGAGAACAAAGCTAGAGACAACATGCTTCATCCTGTTCAATAGTACTGTATGCAGGTGTGTGTCCTTTTAATGATTCACCTGGCCTCCAGTTTTGAGGTGAATGTGGTCTGGTTGTCGTTTTCTCCTAAAGCATCAAAGTAATGAATGACTCCTGAATGCAACAAAGGGCTCGGTCTTATGCTTGTAATTGTATTGCAGTGCATTTGGGCAACCAGGTCATGGTCATCAAAGAAAACCTACATTTTTCAACCTAATCACTACCTTTCCCATCTGCAGCATGCAGACAGTTTCCACAGATGATGATTTGTTTCCCTGTACTTTATAGAGCAGAAATATTATGAGGCTGACACTGTTGATTATTTTTGTAATCTAGTAATCTCATGATTAGCTTGATAGCAACAATAAGCATAAATTTGCAACTACAAATGTATAAGATCCTGTAGATATGGGTTACCATTTACATTTTGAATGTTACACTCAAGTTCCCAAACCTCCCTCTTGTAGAGATAGTACATAACACAGCTTTATAACAGCCTGCAGAGACCACCGTACAAACTGCAAAGTAATTACAAAAGCCCATTCATTGAGAACAAACTTTAGTAAATTAAAACCAAATAATCCAATAATTGTAATTAAATTAGCACTACACATTTATGAAAGAGGCCCTCTCTGTCATATCATAATGGATCTATCATAATGGATCTTATATGAAGTACAAAGAAACTAATTAAAACTGCAGTGGTGACTGTCTGTTTGCAAAAAAAGATTAGTTTATAAAAGCTATAGTATTCTTTGGCATCCTACTAATATATAATATTCAGTATTATAGATCCTATTGAACACGGTGAAAACTGTGTGATGAGTTGAGGTCAATGAAAAGGTCACTAAATGACAGCGTTGGGAACATGCAAGGATCTGATCAAATATGTTTTACTCAATGTCCACCTTTGAACTCCCTTTGAAGGACACGGGGGTTAAAGGCTGTCCAGTCTAATAGTTCTGAATGAAAGACACACGAGTGGGCATTTCATGGAGGGCCATTACACTGAATTTTCAGAAAGGTGATGAGTGACGTGCCGGAACTCCCTAATTCTCTACATTCCGCTCAGACGGCCTGAGAGCGGGGAACAGGGCGCACCAAACCCAAACACAACAACATAAAGGGTTACTACATACACCAGTGAACTCTGTCCTTATTTTCCTTATATGTAGTATTAATACATCTGTGCATGTACAGATGTGAATGTTAGCATTAGTCAATAATAATAAAACACAAGACTGAGTGACTGAATAACGTTGTAAAACACGAGGTTCAAACATTTCAGCCTGTTGCACATTAATAAAAGTAGTTTATTCTTTCGGAATCATTCCAAGCACCATGTTTTCACTGTGCCCTTTTTATAACAAGAAATCCGACAAGTGTACATTTCCAAAAGTAGAGAAGAAATAAAGATAAAGTCACCAAATTTGAAGTCTAACTGAGCTTTAACGCAAATCATTTTGTATTTTTTTATAAGTGTCCAGAAGAAAACAACATCCAGCAGAGCATACGCACAGATTAGCTTCACAGGATATTTTGATAGCTTCGCCTTTAAACGTGTGTAATTATTCCCCGGTTTTAAAAATAGACACAATCAAGCCTTTCCTAAATAACATCAACTTAGCTGCACAGGATGTGTGTGCGTGCATGTGTATATTTTTGGAACTGCAAATCTGAAAAATTCTCACAAAAGATATTCGTGTTGTCAAAAAACAGCTCTGAATTCTGAAGAAGTCTAGGTGCTGAAAAAGAATTAATCTTAGTTTCCTACAGAACATTATGAAATCATGAAATCAGAATGAACCTTTTACCTTATTAGTTTTTGACCCTCATCATTTTATGCAGCCTTAATTATATCATAACAATTAAAAAACAACCTTTGATTGAAGATAAGAAAAACCTTTATTAGTCCCTCAAGTGGGAAATTTGCAAAACCTCAATGGCCCGTACAGGGATCGAACCCGCGACCTTGGCGTCATTAGCACCACGCTCTAACCAACTGAGCTAACCGGCCACTAACATGCAATCTGTAGCAGTAAAGTTGCAATACTGACATGCTGCCCATATTGCGCAGTCCTAATTAGGGTTTTTTTCATAAAACTTCACAATGAAGTCCAGAAATATTTTAGAATATTTATTCATAAGAATATCAGTTATGAACTACTGCTGAAATGTAGATTAAGCTGTGATCCTGAAGCCCTTTCAAAGACCTGCTCTGAGATTTCTGGAACTCCTTAACCTTAAAACTCGCCTGCAGTAACAAGGCCAAAGGTCAAAACAGAGCCGATTAAAGCAATACCTGGAAAAAAAAGCATATTTCCCCATGCCTCTGCTCTCCAGCTGCGCTAATAAGGAGTTCTAAGGCTATAACAGTCATCCAATCTAAAATCTTTCAGAAGGTTTTCTTATCTACGAGATTACGTTCCTCAACCATTCATGTATTACTAGCACACATGGTAACCTAACAACCAATTTAACTCATGGATAGAAAGCATGGATAGAAAGCATTCACTAGAAAGGTTTATGTGTACTATAATCTAATGCATGTATCTAATCTTGTTCATCTGAATCTTTGTCATGGACTTTGTTGTGAGAAATGAAAAAATAAAGGTAATTGGGTCATAGGACTACAGTGATAAAAAGGTGACCAGGGTCAGCCACCATTGTTTAACAGCAGAAGTCCAACTTAATGTGTAGTAAAGTCATCTCCAAGGTGAGCACATGAACCAGCTTCAAGTGCATGAATATATATAATAATATATTAAATCCTTACACACCACATGCAGTGGAAAGAGGACAGGGGGACATTCTTCAGTTTGTCAATTGTTTATATAAATTAACTGTTGAGATGCAAACAAATCATTCTCAGATTTTCTTTATGATGGTAAAGGCAGAAAGCAGAGCTCAATATGTCTTCAAATATAGTTATTTTACTTAAAGACTATCTAAGGTTATTTACTGAAGCATTAAACACTTTATGTCTGGTTCTTATAACAACCCTGAATAATGAAAGTTCATGACAGTTATAAAGTTTCTACTGAATGGAGCATTTAACACTAAAGCTCTTGTAGTGAGTTTGTGTAGGGCTGGGCGATTTTACAATATTTATTATTATGAGGATTAATTATGCCACAAGTTTTTCTGAACATCCAATAGATTTCATCTATGCTTAAAGAATATCACATTAATAATCAGAGGAACGTTGAAGACATTTCCAGGTACATACATGCAAAGACTTACAAAATCATCCACTCATTCATCCCTGACTACTACTGTATTCTACACAGTAAACTGGCACTGAACTGGGAACTGATTTCATGAATGAATGAACAAGAATGAGGGTTGTGAAGTAGTTTTAAAAAAACAACATGAACTAAAAAAAATGGGGGAAAAATCTTTGCCCTAAGAGCGCAAGGACACTTCAGATAGAAGTTAAAGAAATTGTTTTTGCTTCTTTACTTAAGACCTGCAGCTACAGGGCTAACACTGCAAATTCTAGAATTTATACTATTTTCCATAAAAATATCCGACCAAACCATCATTAAAACCTCACTACTTATCCAATAATTCTATCATGTGCAATATAACTACTAATAACACTATTACATGCAACAGATTTGGTATAGAAAACCACTCCAAGTTCATAATTTTAATGGTTTATCTATAGTATTTATATCCACCTTTCTTACTGACCACAGCATTTTATGTATACAGCAGAGTGTATTTAGTACAGAATAATTTATGGAGATTTTTCTTTTTCTTTATATTTTATATAGTTTTGGTCTTTGCATATCTTAAGTGTTCTTGCTTGTTTCCTCCAGAATCAATCAAATTTTCTGATTCTGGTTCAGCTTTTTACCTAGATAGTTTTTACCTCTGTTAGCCAGAACTTAAGTGGAAGAGTTTGGATTCCAAACATGTCCCGGCTAAATGATCATGACTGATGTTATAGAAAAGATAGATTTTTTTCAGAAATAGAAAAACAAGAAAAACAATATAAGAAAGACAACAAAAAAAAATCACTGTTCAAGTTTATCCAATTCCAGTATAAAATCTGACCATTTACTCCTGCCAGTGAGGACCACAGGTGAGTAGAGCAGTGAAAGTGGAAGAATGATTCACCGAAGCCACAGCTTCCTGAAGAACTACAGAAGATACCTTGAGATTATTCGACTCTGTTCTTCAGTTTTTGGGTTCAATATTAACAGCTAAAACTAAAAAAAATGACAAAGTAGAGCAAGTCCCGGAAGCGCCATGTTTCTCAAATATACTTGAACACGTAAAAGCATAATAAAAAATATACAAATGTGAAAAGGTCGGTAAATGAGATTACTTACGAGCCACCTCACGAAACTGGCGGACTGTGAAGTGCAAACCGCTTGACTGCTAACTTCAACTTATTCTTATTCACTCCCAACTTGTTTAAAGTTTGTAAAAGCAAGTACTGTCACTCACCTGCTGCTGTTTGACGCTGCTCGTCGCCTTCAGCAGCGCGTCCCGCCGTTTGAGATGTCCCTCTGCCTTCATGCTTGTAGTCGTGAGGTGGGAGGTGTTGGGTCCAGCCCAAACCCACCTGTTTACAGACTGCACCCGCCTCCTATGTCACCTGTGCTGGGATTGGCTGACTGTTTACCAAAGTGCATATTAGCACTTGGCGCGAGCGTGCCCATTAACCAATCCGAGCGCAGGGGGTGGGGCTTGTTGGAATACAGGTGGAAAAAACACAACAGCAGGATACAGCCCAGTTTGAAACACAGGTACAGGCTGATAACAGTTTGTCCAACATTGTACAGCCCTACCTGAAATAGAATCATTCCAGGCATACATAAACAGTTCATACCACAGCAATTTCAGGCATATATAAACGGTTCATACCACAGTAACTCCAGGCATATGCAAGCGGTTCAAAAAGGCAGAATATTGTCTCTGACAAACACCTCATGATAGATGTAAAACAAAAATGCAAAACAGCAGACCCATCTAAATCCCAAAGTGAAGTAAGCAGACTGTAAACGTTAAGAGACTGCAAATTCAATTTAGTCCAATTTGATTCAGTCCCAATGGTGTCTCAGCTCATGTAATGAAGTACTGTACAGAACAGCTGGCTGAGGAATGTACTGATATTTTTAGTCTCAATACACCCTCATCATCATACCAGTCAAAAAAATGTCAAATATCACCAACCAAAACAACTGTCTGTCTTCCCAGGTGTTTTAAAAGACTGGTCCTCTCCCACATTTAACCCATTTTTCCTACCTGCCTGGACACACGGCAGCCTGTATACAAGACAAACAGATCCACAGACATTGCTCTACAGACTGTCCTGACTCCTCCAGAAAGATTGAGCACATACATCAGGATGATATTCGCTAAACATTTACATTTACGGCATTTATCAGACGCTTTTATCCAAAGCGACTTCCATTCCGTACCTACAGGGGACAGTCTCCCTGGAGCAACTTGGGGGTAAGGGTCTTGCTCAGTGATTTGCTTCCAACCCATGACCTCATGGTCCGGAGGCAAGTATCCTACCCACTGAGCGACCTCTACCCACCATCCTCAGCAAACTAGGCTCAAAACTATATGGAGATAAATCCTTTGCAGCTGGATTCTGCATTTCTCAGACCGTCAGATTCTGTATCCACACGTTCTCATTGCAACTCTGGGCTCTGAGGCCCATTTTCTACTCTGTCTTCACACATGACTTGCGTTGGTGGCTTGGCATAGGAGCATGTGGTTTCCAGTGCCGAGAAGATCACTGGAGCACACTGGAGCCCTGGAGGACTCCTGCTGTCTTATGAAGGCACCTTCTCCCACCACTGTCAAAACCTGTTTGACTCTCTATAATTGCCTTCCTGCAATGAAAGGACTCTTCACAGATCTACAACACTACACAATAACATGATATCATTGGCACCTGTTCACTGTTGTCTCCCAGTGCTCTGTTCTGTATCAAATGGTCTACAAAATATTTGTGCTACAAAAGTATTGGGATACACCTGTTTTTTAGGGTTTGAGCTATTCCCCTCACTTCCAGTGAAGGGCTTAAAGTTTCAGCAGACATTTTGAACAACACCATGCTTCCAACTTTGTGGACACAGTCTGGGGAGCAACCTTTTCTATTCCAACATGACTGTGCTCCAGTGCAAGGCCCATAAAGACATGGTTGTATGAGTTTGGTGTTGAAGAACCTCAACACCACCCAACACCTTTGGGATGAACTGGAGAGTGGAAGCTGTTATTGCTGGAAAGGGGTACCAACTCCATATTAAAGTCTATGTATTTGAATGCACTGTCATTAAAGTCCCTGCTAGTGTAATGGTAAGGTGTCCGTTTAGTGTATCTGCTACCTTTGGAATGCTACCAATCTCAGCCCCTGTTACTTGCACATCTATAGCTACTGAACTACAATTATGCCTAATATAATAATATGTAAGAATATAATAATCTGATTGTTGCTGGTTTGTAAATGTGTTTTTTTATAAAGTAAGGAAGTTCAGTCCCACTGTTCTTGAGCAGTGCCTGTAAAGGTATTCTATGCTTTTCAGTTCTATTGTAAGTTAATGGCCTAGGAAATAGTTCCGAGCAATTGTGTGGGCAGTAGATTTAGTGCTTCACAAATATCACTATAGTATAAAACAAGCTTGTGTTCACCTGATGCATGTTTGTGGATTATATTATGTTTCTAAATACCCTTAAATATTTCCCCAAAGAACAGAGCATTGAATTATAACCGTTAAAAGAAACAGTGAGACATGAATAGCGTGGCTGAGAGGTCAGAGCTGAGACTGTAAAAATAAGTTTCCTCTCAACAAATGAATGCCCCTCCAATCGCTTCATGGTTAGATCTTTAAACGTTTAGGAATTAAATACCCAAAAAAATACCAAAAAAATTTTTTTAGAAGTAAATAATTAAATAAATCATTGTGAATGCTCTGGAAATTCATCTAGCGGTGGCAATTGTTTAAAACCCATTTTTATTATATTTTCTGTTTTAAACAGTTAACAAACTACATGCAGCAACAAGCCTATCGTGTAAATGGATAACATAAAACAAGCTCTGTTAGATTTCAATATTACAAAAATAAACAATGAAAACAATATTTTCAAAATATATATTGGTGTCATACATAAGCAGCTTATCACCACTACAATTGCAGGTTTCATATGTCTTTACAGCTTAAGAAACTGAGGAAAGTGTCTGAGCAATGGTGGAAAAATGCTCCTGCATACAAGAGAATGGCAGAAAACAGGATTAGGATTGCATTGCTCTGCGTCTGAAATCTGACACTCTGGGAATTTTACATAATTTGAGAGTTCTAAGGCCATAGTACACACTGACTGTTTTTGGTATGTGAAAGGATAATTCTAGTACCGACAGATGGTTTACAATCGGTAAATTAAGAAAAAATCCTACACTAACCATGTCAATGTCCTACTGCCCCCTTGTGGCACTCAGGTGCAAGTACACATTGTTTAACAGTCCGCTGTTGATGTGTGATCCTAGATGAGTTCTCTGACTACAGCTATTTCAGTAGAAAACCTTTTTGTCTCTAGAGTGACGCTTATTTTCTTTTAGAGTAAAAAGCTGGAAATCATTACAAATGCCCCTAACTGTGTTAACTGTGTTGTTTGTGAACGATTGACACTTACTGAGTAGAAGAACAGAAAAATTAATCTACTGACACACCAACTGACAAACAGCAGTATGTTTGGCATGTTCTAAGCATATCACATATAATTATATAACATATCATTCTATTTTGTCTCTTTATTGATGGATTGTCTTTACTGATGGATGCTTACTGGGTCCTTCAGTTGTCTCTGGGTCACAGAGAGACAGAGGCCTGTCGTCCAGGAGAAGTTCAGTGTAGGCCTGGTTTATCTGGGCTGCATGGAACATCATCCTTACTTTTGTTAGACGCAGAAGATGGTCCTGTCGCAACAAGCCCCCCCAATCAGCTGACAACCTCTCAGCCTGCTGAAGAACAGTATGTCTTAAAAGATACCAGCACAGGACTGCACAACACTCCATCATGTTAATCATTATTGCAATATCAGTAGTATACAATATGGAAATTACAGAAGGATACAATACTCAAACGCGTCCTTTAACCAAACCATTTTAGGGACTTACTGCCACATCTTAGTGCCACATTACATAGGAAGCTATCAGAGGTACTGCCTCAGTCATGGCCTCTGTCGGGTTAGAGCTGTTTTGAGGGTCAACAGCAATTGGTCATACTGTTTTGAATCATCTGGGCATGTTAAAATTAGTGGTGGGCATTTTTTAAATTTAGATTAATCTCACTGTAATCTTGGAATTGATCTAGATTAATCTGGTCTGAAGCACACCCACAAAATGATCCCAAGCCACCCTAAATCTATAGTCATTATTCTACTATTTTTACATTATATATCCAAACATTTCATACAAGATATCACTGAGCGCAGAAACGCACTTTACAAATAGAAACATGACTATGAATTGAAATGAAAAATAATAAGTCTAGCTATCATTATTGAATTAAAATGA